>BTPG01000001.1:281654044-281807488 GCA_036245525.1 Semisulcospira habei
CCGTGTTGCTTTTTACTGTCTGCCCGCTGCCAGGCCATGTCTACACACTGACACTACGACCAACTGTAAGGAGCAAAGAAGAAGATGACTGGGAGCACACAGTGAGCAAAAGGCCCTCAGACTTAGTGGACCCGCGCACGGCCTGGATGTTGTAGTCCAGTTGTATCAAGAACACCAACATCACCAGCAACAACAGCGACAACGATTATAACCATATGACAAAAACGACGACGATTCGACAATATCAACATCAATAGGCACAACAATAACAAATACACCGGCAACAACAACAAAGGCGACGACGACGACAACAACTACAGCAAAGACGGCGACAACAAATATCGACTTCAATTGCAACAGCAACAAGAAACCGAGGAAGACAGAATGAGAAGAATGACAGTAGATGCATTGAAACCAAAGGCGCTCGTCACAGTAAACACAACACATCGTCCACTGTACTGAAAATACACCGCGTTTTCTACTAAACAAAAAATATATTTTCTGTTACAAAACAGTGAACACAAGACATTATATAGTCTACCATGTACAGCAATACAATGCATCATCCACAATACCGAATTCTGCCCTAACTTATCAAAAGTTCCTTTTTGTGGAAAGCGAAGTGTTCAATGTATTACACTGAAAATGTCGCTGTTCACACAAAAATGACAAACTGTCTCAGATCTGGGCAGAATTAACCCCTTCACTTTCGTGAAAAAGTAAACACGATCCAGCTGCAAGAGGCATAGATACTCATGAGCCCCCGCGACTGCGGGGGGTCGCGAGGATCGATTTCTCTTGCTGAGGCCAATGTGTACCCATGTTCCTTGGACGGTTGTAGCTTTTGGTCGCTAAATGAACAAAGACTTCAGAAACAAAACAGGCGTCCAGTGGCAGGGAAGGGGGTAATCTTATACAGTAAATACGTTGCATTGTGATTGTCTGCAATACAGCAGAATCAGTTTACCTTATCGCAAGGGCCCGAACTGCACCAGCTTGTAGTCCGGCTCACGGTCCACAACGTCCTCACTGAGTCACGCGTGTCGGCGGCGGTGCTGGTCTGTCTTGATCCCAGGGTAAAGGTGGAGAACACGACGTTTTTCCTGTTGTGGAAACGCTTTGTCTGAAAGTGGTGCATGACATGGTTTAGTGGGATAGACGGACGGACGGACGAACTAACTAAAAAACAACCGAACGAAGGAACAAACGAACACACGAACGAACGAGAAAACGGACGGACGGACGGATAGACAGACGAGGGAACAAAAGAAAAGCGGTAATCGTTTAGGGCGATCTCAAAGTCGGGTCAACGAAAAGAGCATAAACAAATTATGACCCAAGCTGGGTTCGAACGGGCGCCATTTTAGACGAGAGTCGAATGATCTACCACCTCAGCTAACCAGGTCCCCACGAACAAATGAATGAATGCTTGAGTGAGTGAATGAGTGAGTGAGTGAGTGAGTGAGTGAGTGATTGAGTGATTGAGTGAGTGAGTGAGTGAGTGAGTGAGTGAGTGAATGAATGAATCGGCAATGAATGCATCCGAACCGAAGGGAACCACTGAAGGCAGGACCAACATGCAGAAAAAA
This sequence comes from Semisulcospira habei, assembly GCA_036245525.1. Classification (NCBI taxonomy): domain Eukaryota; kingdom Metazoa; phylum Mollusca; class Gastropoda; family Semisulcospiridae; genus Semisulcospira; species Semisulcospira habei. The sequence goes on from BTPG01000001.1 coordinate 281,655,634, forward strand.
GACTCGATCTCCTCCCCCTTCCTTATTGCACCCAATGGCCAGCTGACGACAAGGACAAGGTATACAGTACACGGCTAACACCTTGACATTGCTAACCCCACAGTTCATCAAACGTCAACTGTTGTGTGGACCGCATCTCCCTGAGCTCCTTTTCCAGACGACTGACGTGGGCCTCATCAAACATGGCCGCGCAATATTTTATTGACGCAACATTGCCGGTGACGTCATCGTCCCATGTAAGCGAGGCGACTCTGTCAAGAAGCGAGGTTCCCATGATAACGAGATCACAATCGGCCGCCATTGCCTCTTCCTCTTCCATTAACTTCCTGTCACAGATAAAACAAGGGACGCAACCTAGCGTTAATCTGGTGGTGCAGGTATGTTTCAGTGACGATATTGCATGCTTTGTACATCATGTTTGTGTGCTGGTCTAGCACGTCTGTGATTTTGGACCTGACGGATCAAACCGTCAGGTCCAAAATCACAGATCATCACATATCAATAGATAAAAACCACTCACATTTGGTTGCCGAGGTAACCCAGCTGATCAGAGAGTGCATCAATGCGGGACTGGATCCCTCCTGATGTTCCCTGGACGCAGCTCTGTTAATGTCAGTCATCACATGATCTTGTCAATGTCCGCGTCCAAAGCCTTCAACAGACGCTGGCGAACAGCAGTCACTCTCTGTATTTCTCGCTCGCACCAGACGTCAGTTCGCGATTTCTGACGCTTTAGGGCCCTTACTGTTTGGTTGTTAGTGTCGGCCATTTTCTGTAGCTCTGTAAGTTTCTCTCTCACGGCCTGACGCCTTTGTTTCCCTGCAAACTGCACCTGCAAACACCACCATGCATTTAATTATGGAGGGAAAAGCCTCAAGCTTCATGGCACAACACATGACACTCTCACAGCTAAGGGGAACACGTGTTTATTCTTTATTTGAGAGAGAGAGAGAGAGAGAGAGAGAGAGAGAGAGAGAGAGAGAGAGAGAGAGAGAGAGACTGAGAGACTGAGAGACAGACAGACAGACAGACAGACACTGATACAGCACCTCAATGACTTCGTCGCATTTCTGATGTGACGTAGTGTAACACGTAACACAAATGGCGGCTTGGTGACGGATTGGCGCAGCCTCACACGTCCGCCTGGTTACTGGGGTGTGTTTCAAGTTCGCACATGCGACGTCTGCTGGCCATCAGGTCTTGAGGCGTGAGTGCAGACAAAGCGGCGCTGACTGTGTCTTGCTACAGCCATGTTGGACCGAATGGAGTTTGCTGCTCGAAGAAAAAATGACAGAAATCAGACGCAGCACTCTTGCCACATCCAGCGCAGTTGTTTGGCCCCTTTTAGGGCTTTCGTGCACTTGAAGAGCGGTCACTCAGTGTTTCGTCAGAAGGTAGCTGGTCAGCCACGCTCTCAGCAGATGATGTGCCAAACTGTGCCATCTCACAGTCGGGTTGTACATTGATTTATTCTGCCGACATAAATTTATCACGCCCGTGCCAATATATATATGAAATAAGACTTTCTCTCTCTCCTATCTGATTTTACAGTCTGATTTTGACTGACTATAATTATAAACATAACAAACCTGAGACTGTCGTGATGTGTCGTCTGCACAGAGGGCACGTGGGGTGCCCGGTACCCGCCCAGGCAGCACGGGATCCTGGCACCATATGGGACCTTACAAGCCCGCTGACCCACGATTCGCGCTGCCCGCTTACTACCCACATAATCCCCATTTCATGCTTGCCATGCTAGGTCCGCTGTCTTGCCCGGTAGCTATCACAGACCTAAAAATAGCACAGCCTCGGGCGCTGGGGCGTGCTTGCCTGCCTGCATGTTCCATTTGATATCATACAGCATAGATCCTCATAAGCTTCCGAGTCCGATGGTTCAAATTAATTAACGTTCCTCTTCAATTCAGTTCTGCTGATTGTGCTTCTCAAGTCTTCCAGCGCAAAATAAAACAGAGGTAAGCCTGCATAATTTACTTATTTTAATTCATTTGGTGCTTACTAAAAAACATGGCTAGTAGACTGAGCATCTTACGAGACAAGGCGAAAGACCAGAGAAGGTGCTACTGTGGTAAAAATGCCTTGTACACGTTTTATTTTCTTGACAGGAGAGGTGAAGGCGTTGTGCGTGAAGACGCCAGTCTACGACCTCATCATCGGAAACATTGATGGTGCCAGAAACGCAGACGATCCAGATCCAGAGTGGAGACCTGAAATATGTTCTGTTACCACAAGAAGTCAAGCAAAGAAGAGTCACCAGACCATCCCTCTAAAAGTGGCAGACAACACGGAAGCAGCTGTCGTGAATAGGGACAGGCTGGTGGAGCTACAGAGAGGTCAAGACAAAATACAAATGGCCGCATCGGTGCGTCTTGCTGATGACGAAAGACTAAACTACGAGAACCTGTTTGGTGCCGAAACCCGGGAGGACGTAAAAGATATCCAGTTCGGTCAGTATCTGACCCAAACTCAACAAGAAGAACTGTGACACTTTTCCTAAGCCGACAGTGTTCAACCCAAGACCAGTGACTTTTGAACTGTGAACTGTAACTTATGATTTGGTGATGTTCCTGAAATAAACTTTGACATTATTTTTAGTTTAATCAAGGGTTCGCAGAATTTTGGAGCAGATTACCTGAGCAGAGCAGTTTAAATGAACATTTCTGTGTCCAGAACTTTTGTATGAAACATTTCGATGCTCAGGACTGTTTACAGGAACTGTGAGACGTTTATTTTAATTTGATTTTTGATGTGAAATTATATTTGTTTAGGGTTTTGTGTAGGTTTACACAGCCACAACCGTATTTTTGAAATTTGAGAAGAAATTTTTGTGAAATTTCATTCTTAAGAGGGGAGTAATGTTACGATTGTGGTTGTGTTATCCTGTGAGAGCGTGCGTATGTTGATCGTAGGTAAGAACCCGATGTTTATTTGAGCTTTCACGGTTACGATTCACGTGCCTTTTTAGTAAGAATTTCTTTTGTTCGTGAGTAGAGCCGATTTCGTTTTGTTGTGTTTAGTCCGGTGCGTTCTAGAAAGGTCGCACTGTCTAGTGACATCGTAAGTGTCACGTCGGTTAGTTGACTACACTTCGCGACATTTTCGCTACTTTTTGTTATTCTGTGCGCGTGGATTGAGCAGCCTTTATTTTATTTAGGGAATGTTCTCGTATCTTTTTGAGCTACCATAGAACATGGTGATAGGGATACCAAACTTTTATGTGACTTAATTATACGCTAGAATTTAGAGCTGAAGTTAGCAGCCGAGTTTTTGTAGCCTGTTATAGTTTTCTGGAAAGTTTATTTTAATGAGCTTCGGCTGCGTGTTTCGTTCTGATTGGTTGCGTTGTATGATTTCCGTAGAAGATTCTGGATTTTCGTAATATATATAGGGAGGGCGCTGGGAAAGCCCGTTCGGACATTGTCTTGCTTTGTCAGTTGTAGAGACACGTAGTTTATTGGGAGAGACGCTGTGTATGAGAAACTTTGTGTCGCAGTGTGGACATTGCAGAAGAGACTTTGTATCAGTAGTTTGTGCATTTGAAAGTGCATTACTGTGTGGATATCGCATCGCTGAATTAAATATTGTTGGAACTGTTACTCCAGTGTTGTCTACATCTTTAAGCCACGTGTGACGGATTGCAACTGAACGAGGTTTACTTTAAAGAACTCTACGTGTGTGTGTCTGGTGTGTTTATCATACTTCGACTACAACTCCACCACGTAACAAACATTAAGGGGCTAAAGGAGACAATAGACGGACTAAGAATAAACAAACTCGTAGAACCCGAAGTAACCAGAAGACTTGAAAGATATGACATACTATATTCCTACAAGAAACCCACCAAGACGACAGTTGTGAAACGTCCGTTCCGGGATTCTCGAGCGCTATATCATTCCGCCCACAGACAAAAAAGGGGAAGATCACACAAAGCCTCGGGCGACATACTAGTACTGATCAAAGAAAGCCTTCGAGAGAGTGTCAAATGCCTGCCCTGTAGCAACAGCGATATTGTTTGGCTCCAAATTAAAACGGACGAAACACGCGAGACACTATACATCGGCAGTGTATACATCCCCCCCCCCCACCCCCCCCGAAAACTCCACATACGGCAGAGACCATACCGCGGCTATCTGGGATAAACTACAGCAGGATATTGATTACTTCTCGTCATCCGGCAACATTATAATCCGCTGCGGAGATTTTAACGCCAGGTCAGGTTCGCATGCCGACTTCATCCACCTAGACAGCGTAGGAAACCAAAACCGTCTGCCGGAACACTACCAGTTCGATAACATACATGCCAGAACATCCATGTCTGCATAGCAACCTCTTCATCCTAAACGGCCGGACCCTTGGCGACTTGACAGGTAAATTCACATGTCACACGCCACAGGGGAGCAGCGTTGTTGACTATTTTGTCTGCAGCCAGCAGCTCTCGGTGGACGTAGTGAAGCTTACTGTTAAAGACCTAATACCGTACTCCGACCACTGCCCGGTAGAACTCGGGATATACGCGACGTTGAAGAACAAAAACAAGCGCGATAGCAACATAGCACGAACCCCCAGCAACTACACGGCACAAACAGACACGGCTAAACACTACACATGGGATAAAGACTCAGCGGATAACTATGCGCGCGCGTTCCTGTCAGCCGAGGTACAAGCACTACTAGACGACGTCACAAACAATACAGACCATTCTAACCATAACGCAGATAAAATAGAGGATATGGTAAAATGTCTCTCAAAGGCGCTGATCGGGGCCGCGGAGCTGAGACAGAAACCGCGGCCCGGTTCTGACCGTAAACACAGGAGGAAAAAGACAACAAAGAAATGGTTCAGTCGTGGCTGCATAGGAATGAGAAAAGACCTGAAATCTCTGCTCAACGCAATAAATAGAAATCCAGGCAATCCCGAACTAAAATCCAAATATTTCAGTAAGAGGAAAACCTATAATAAATTCATCAAGAAGACAAAAGCCGAGTACAAAAGAAAACTAGTGGATACCCTTAACGAAGCAATAGAAAAAGACCCAAATGCAATCTGGGCAGCAGTAAGAGAACTAAAAAACGTAGATACCCCAGTAGGCGCAGGAAAAACGATAGTTAGCGCTGCAAAATGGCTAAGCCACCTAGAGAACACAGTAGCTAGAGAGGTTGACGTTAAAGAGGAGAGAAAACGAGAGGTAGAAGCTAAACTGGAGCTCAAAGAGAAAGAACCATGTTTCAATAGCTTAGATTTCCTAATCACCAACATAGAAATAGAAACAGCTGTCAAAGATCTAAAAATGAAAAAGGCAGGAGGCAAGGACGGCATCTCCAACGAAATGATAAAGACCAGCCTGCCCTACACTATCAACAGCTTGAGAGCTTGCTTCAACGCCATCCTAACCTCAGGGCACTACCCGCCCTCGTGGAAAACAGGTGTCAGTATCCCACTATATAAAGGCGGAGACGCGACTGACCCAAATAATTACCGAGGCATAACTCTCACAAGCGCACTTAGTAAGCTGTTTTGCCAGGTCATCAACGAGAGAATAGTCAACTACCTAGAAGAAAACAAATTTTACGCCCCAGAACAGGCAGAATTCAGAAAAACGCAAAGGACCACAGACCAAATATTCGTGCTCAAACACATAGTCGATAAATACCTAAGTCTCCAAACGGCAGACTATACTGCTGCTTTGTGGATATGCAAAAAGCTTTTGACAGCGTGTGGCATGACGCTATGTTATTAAAACTCCTAGACCTAGGCATTGGCGGGCTCTGCTACAACGTAATCAGAAACATGTGTGCACGAAAGTACTCGGCGGGTACACAGAAGACATACCTTTAAAAAAGGGGGTGCAACAAGGAAATAATCTAAGCCCTACTCTGTTCAATATTTTCATCAACGACCTCCCAAATTGCTTAAAGGATGAAGACTCCCCAACCGCTAACAATACCACAGGTACGGAAATACCGTGCTTACTGTACGCAGACGATCTAGCGGTTCTGTCCACTACAAAAGCTGGCCTGCAGAACAAATTAAATAAACTACATAAATACTGTGAAGACTGGGACCTGGCGGTCAATAAAAATAAAACAAAGATAATTGTGTTCGCACGAGCAGCACCAAAAGTACCGACCGTATTTAGGTATGGAAACGATTTAATAGAAACAGTGGATACATACAAGTACCTAGGGGTAATGTTCAATAACACAGGTAGCTTTACATCAGCACAAGACCACCTTGGTAGACAAGCCAGCAAAGCCGCTGATACCCTTAAACGCTCATTATACAAACAAAACCTATATACTAAAACGATAATGCAACTGTTTGACTCTCTAGTGGTCCCTGTCGCAACATATGCATCAAAAGTATGGTTCCCTTTCACACTAAAAGCAAATAATATGGACAGTGACCTGAGTGACCTCTTCGATTACTGCATGAAGGGACAAATGCCTCACGAGTGCATCCAACTGAAATTTGCTAAGTCCATCTTAGGCATCCACAAAAAAGCTATGAATATTCCGGCCCTAGCTGAGATCGGCCCTGTGAGCATCAGATTATCGGTCCAAGTGATAGGTTTTTGGATTCACATGCTAAACTCTGACACCACCTCCTACCTCAAACAGGCGTATCACGAACAGCTCGAGACCACCGTCCTGTGGGTCGCTTTCACAAGACAAATTCTTTGCTCACTGGGCTTTCGCCACGTGTGGGATAACCAGTGTACATTCAGGGGAACTTCACTTAAAACAGCCCTCCATAGAAAACTAGAAGAGCAGTGCATTAAATACTGGAACAAAATTAAGCGGAACAACACATCTAGACTGACATTCTATAACAAAGCAACTGATAAATACGGAATACAAAGCTATCTTATTTACACAAAAATACGAGAACACAAACAAGCCCTAACGAAGTTGCGAGTAAGTGCCCACATGTTAGAAGTAGAAAGAGGCAGGTATACAAACACACCCCGGGAACATAGACTATGTCGCGCGTGTGGAGTAGTAGAGGACGAAATTCACATGCTAGACGATTATAGTTTATATAATCAGCTCTGAACCCAGCTAGTTACAAGTACAGACTGCCATAAGCCAAGCCAACTTCTAGTAAGAAAGGATGCACAATGCACTCTAGCAAAGTTTGTATTTGATTGCTTCTCCGTAAGGGAGAGAAACGTAACGACCAAACAGCATTGATACTGCGTATTCTTCTCTCTTCTTTTTTCACGCCCCGGACCGTCGGAGACTACAAGACCGGACGGAGCCACGGACCACACGAAATTCACCGGCGCTCACAGGAATAATACGGACGGGACGAGCACAGACGCCGCGCGATGAACAATGAACTGACTTACTGCCGACAGAAAAGTGCAAAATTCCGTGTGGACTGAACGAGCTTAAAGAATGATAAAAAGTAATGTACATGATAGTTAAGTCCGATCCCTATGTGTCCTTTGGCCCTAGTGGGCCCCTCGACAATAAATGTTGTTCTGTTCTATGTGGGGGGCATATGGGATTTATCCTGGCAACATCATGTCAGCCCATACGGGGCCCATTTGGGACCTATTTGCACATCCCATGTGGGCCCCTTATAGGCAGCCCATATCGGCCCCATATGTCAGCTCGCATGGTACCCATATGGGACCCATAAGACTGTGTTGACTGGGCGGATGTTGCTGCAGCCATGACACCACACACCGTCTACAAAGGCGGTGTGCACAGGGCAGCAGTTTGGGGTCCGTGTAGTGCTCGCTACACACCGGGCACTCGGTCAGGGCAGGCTGGACAGTCGCCATTACTGGTTCTTCGTGACGTTACCTGTACTGACCAGCAACAGCCTACAACAACTAACATCAAGGTCCATTAACCCCATGACTGCCGAGAAAACTGGACACCACCCTACTGCAAGAGGTATAGATCCTCATGAGACCCGCGACTGCGGGGGCTTATGAGGATATATACCTCTTGCTGACACCACGTTGTATCCATGGTTCTTGGACGGCTTGGGATCTTTGAAAATGAATTAACGATGATTTCAAACACACAATATACGTCCGCGGGCAGTGAAGGGATTAAGTAACAATCTAGCTGATGAAACAAAAAAATCAAGAAAGTTCATAAGCTAACAACAAAGTTCATGAACTAACAAGGAAGCCCATGACCAACAAGAAGGCCTATTAACTAACTACAAAGACTATGAACACTCAAATTAACTGATGAAGACGGACCTCGGGCTGACACTCTCTCTTGGCTGGACTTCGCGAACGAAGATTTTATAGGGGTTGCCCACGACCTCTGCAGGCCACCTCGTGGCTGCGGAGGCCAATCCGGGACAGGCAGGTTCGACCGCAGTGGCTGCAGGGGAAGGTCTGGCCAGGGTTCTGAGTTGCGGCATCTCTGTTTTTTTCTCCTGAGCCGCTTGTCCTTAAGGCTAGCTCTGCGAGAGTCCTTAAAGGAGATGGCTGCCTAGTAAATGGTGGAGCGCCAGGTATCACGGTCCGCAGCAAGCGAAGACCACTGGCGGTGGTCGATTTGGCAGGCACTAAGTGACTTCTTGAGACAGTCTTTGTATCTCTTCTTTGGTGCCCCTCTGTCTCGGTGTCCAGTGGCAAGCTCGCCAAACAGGGTGATCTTGGGTAGGCGATAATCCTCCATCCTAGAGACATGCCCCGCCCAGCGGAGCTGCGTCCGCAGCATCAAAGCCTCGATGCTCACAGTTTCTGCCTGTTCAAGGACCTCGACGTTGGTGACATAGTCACTCCAGTGAATGCCCAGGATGGTACGCAGGCAGCGCTGATGGAAGCGTTCGAGAAGTCGTAGTTGGCTACGGTAGAGGGCCCAGGACTCGGAACCATACAGCAGGGTGGTGAGGACGACAGCTCTGTACACGCTGATCTTGGTGCCTGTTTTCAGCTGTTGATTGTGCCACACCCGCTTGAATAGTCGCCTGAAAGCGCTGTTCGCTTTTGCCAGCCTGCTGTCCAGCTCCTTGTCCAGCTTGGCGTCTGACGTGATGATGCAGCCAAGGTAAGTAAACTGGTACACTGACTTTAGTTCAGACTCGCCGATGGTGATGTGGGGAGGGCAATGCTCTACCGTGGGTGCCGGCTGATGAAGGACCTCTGTCTTTTTCAGACTGACCTCGAGTCCAAAGAGCTGGGCAGCGTCTGCGAAGCAGGACGTGATGCGCTGTAGGGCTCTCTCTGTGTATGCAACGAGGGCAGCGTCATCAGCAAAAAGCAGCTCACGAATCAGTTGGTCTAGGGTTTTGGTGTGGGCCTGCAGTCGTCTGAGGTTGAACAGGTTACCATCGAGACGATACCTGATGTACACTGCATCGTCATCATCGAGATCCACTGTGGCCTGCTTCAACATCATGCTAAAAAAGATGGTGAAGAGGGTCGGTGCCAGCACGCAGCCCTGCTTTACACCGTTGAGAATAGGGAATGGTTCAGAGAGATCATTGTTGAGTCTGACCTGGCCTTGCTGGTCCTCGTGTAGCTGGACGATCATGCTGAGGAACTTTGGGGGACAGCCAAGTCGCTCCAGGATCTGCCACATGCCTTGCCTGACACACTAAAGAAGGATATCCTGTAATCTGTCAACACTCAAATGATATCATCTCATTATTTATATTACCCGAACTGAAATATCCGAGCATTTACTTTTTGCAGGATCAAGAACGCCGCATGCTTGTTTGCAACAGTTAAATCCATCTGTACTTTGTTTTCCATCACACCCGTTAATCTCCGTTAATTGCATCATCTTAATCTGAACCCGAATACGTATTTGTTCTGTACCGTATGGAGACAATGCATACCAGTTGAGCTCTATACATTACATTGTATAGCGACACTATCAGAACCCTAATACGTATGTGTTAAATCTCCAAGCCGTGTCCTGTGTCGCACAAACGCAGGCACGCCCGCCGGCCAGCACGCATACACACACATGCACACGGACACACGCGTGCGCGCGCACAAACACACACACACTACACACTCGCGCGCGCGCGCACACTGTACGTAGTAGGCGGCCTGTGTATTTTTGTCGTACATGCTCCATTAGAAATGGCGGTAAGAGGTTATTATAACACGCAGCTGGTGTGTCACTAGTATTGGTGTCGCCTGCAGATCGCTTGCAAAGTGCTAAAAATAGACTTGACAAATAAGCTGCACTAAAGCGATATACTTGAAAGGCTGTGCAGACCTAGATCTTCTAGGTACACATTGACACACACGACTCGATAAGCTCGCTTTAGTCCTGGCACACCACAACAGAAGACGAACTGACTGATAGTTTACGGGTGTTGCCAGAATATCTTAGCGCTACTAACAGGTAATTCTGGCACTACCCTTGAAATGTCATCGTCGACCTGTCTCCTAAACTGGTATGCAGTCTTCAGGAGACACCTAGCTCCCAAATGTTGGAATTTTGACCCTAAGGCTTAATGTGTTAAGGTTATCGATGTACACTTACTGTATTTAACCGTGTGGCTGTCGGTAGCGCTTTTTGCCGAGGTGATTCCTGCAGGAATAACAACACCCTGAAATCCTGCAGGAATAACAACACTCTGACATCCTGCAGGAATAACAACACCCTGACATCCTGCAGGAATAACAACACCCTGACATCCTGCAGGAATAACAACACCCTGACATCCTGCAGGAATAACAACACCCTGACATCCTGCAGGAATAACAACACCCTGACATCCTGCAGGAATAACAACACACTGACATCCTGCAGGAATAACAACACACTGACATCCGGCATGAATAACAACACCCTGACATCCTGCAGGAATAACAACACCCTGACATCCTGAAGGAATAACAACACCCTGACATCCTGCAAGAATAACACCCTGACATCCTGCAGAAATAACAACACCCTGACATCATAGTGCAGGAATAACAACACCCTGACATCCTGCAGGAATCACCTCGGCAAAAAGCGCTACCGACAGCCAAGGAGTTAAGTCTTCGTGTCCTCGTGTGGAGAACATCTAACTTATTTAACTTGACGTTCGTAATGTCTGAGGAAACACGTACTTCATTAAGTGACTTCGCCAAAATACCGAATGCTGCATATGAACAAGAACGTTTCATAGAGCCGTAGAGTCCACACCCACACACATGTATCTCACGTAAAATAAAGTATGTGTGTGACAATCCCTTACCAGTTATGGCGTCTCCGAGACGGCTGTAATTGTTGAAGTGAATATTCATACTGACACCGCACGCGCTGTGCGGTAATGTCTTGTGTACTGCTTGTCTGTTGCGGATTTTTTTCTTCCGGGTTGTTCTTAGTGTTCTTGATAGTAACGAGTGTCGAGATAGCTCAGCTGGTAAAGAGTACGTGGACTCGAGACAGACCCAGATCGTTAGTTGTGACTAGACTGTGTGTGAGTGAAGTTTTTATTTCGCTGTGGCGTGTCTGATATCGAGTCTGATAACGTGGCAAAATCTTCGATAAAAGCACGACAATAATTCTAGTGAATCAATCGTACACATACCAAGGGGAAGGGGTCTGTGAGTAGTCAATCAATCATTTGTAGTAGTCAATCAATCATTTGCTCGACAGATCGATCAACCCACCCACCCACCCACCCATTAACCCACCCATAAATCAATCAATCAATCGATCGATCGATCGATCGATCGATCGATCCAATCCAATCCAATCCAATCCAATCCAATCCAATCCATCCAATCCATCCAATCCATCCAATCCATCCAATCCAATCCAATCCAATCCATCCAATCCAATCCAATCCAATCCAATCCAATCCAATCCATCCATCCATCCATCCATCCATCCATCCATCCATCCATCCATCCATCCATCCATCCATCCATCGGTCGCTCTTTGAATCAGTCGTCAGTCAGTTAGTCGGTCAGTTTCTAATCCCGTCATATCATTATTTCATTGGTGATTCAGTAAAAAGTCAGACACAATTCAGAAAAATTCAGACTTTTTTTGGACTAGGGTGATTTAGTTTATAAATATGCATGTTGTACATGTATAATCGACGTTCATGTACAACATGCCGCGCCAATAAGGTATGAATGTTGTGAGTTCTGTCTGATTCCTCTGTATTTATGATTTGCATTTCATCCTTGTACAATGTATTCCTCTACAGACCACGGCGAAGTAACGCCACAGCAAGGACGAGGGCTGTAAACCATTTAGGGGCCGTCTTTTGTGACACCAACACATTACTCCACCACCTCCCCTCCCCCTTTCGCCATTGAAAACACTCTCATTCCCACTGTCTTTGTTCCGACACTGCCGGGAAAATCGAGCACCGCCCTCGAAGAGGGAAACAACTTCATGAGCACCCGCATCTGAATCATGGAGCTGGTTGCCTCTTGCTGGCCATTTATGCCTGGGTGGGTGGACTCTTTGTTTACGTTAAATTTGCCATGATTTAAAAGACATACTTTGTGTCTGATGGAAGTGATGGTGTTAATGCCCCGATTTTGACCACCCCACCATCTTCCGGCGACAGACACGTTGTCCCTCACACTCCCACTCGTACGCACACGTACTTGACAGAATTAAAAAACACAACTATCACTTTTAGATAATATTTATTTACACACATAATCATAATAAACATATGGTTATGTACATTACATCGCGATTAGAAATTGAATGGGAATCATTCAGCATTGGTCAAACAGGTAAACAAACAGTTAGCTCCCCTTACCCCTTCCTTATGACACCAAGAGGAATCTCTCACCACTTGACAAACACGTAAACAGTTAGCTTTCCACACCCCTTCCTTACGGCAACACGTTGAACATTTACCACCTGACATGCATGTCAAGAAACCGTTAGCACTTACAGCCCCGGTGGTAATCATTCACCACTGGACATTCACGTAACGAACAGCTAGTACCCCTACACCTTCCTTACAGCCCCGGTGGGAATCGTTCGACACCACTGGACTGTGACATTCACGTAACGAACAGCTAGTGCCCCTACACCTTCCTTATGGCACCAAGGGGAATCATTCACCACTGTACAAACACTGTAAAAATCTATCAACGGGTGTACCGTCTGTAAGTGAAAATCACGTGTTCCAAAACGAAGCTAAAGCTACCTCAATGATCCGTGCTACCAATAAAGCTACCTGTATGATGACGCGTTTTAAATGAAGCAAAACTTACCCCGATAATCACACGTTTCAAAAGAATCTAAAACTATTTCTTCCAATCATGAAAAACAGGTAAAACTAACTATATGAAAGCATTATGTCGGAAGGTTACAAAATCACAGTGCATTTCTATATGTTTTGGCAGTGAAAGGGTTAATATCTGTTTGCCTTAACCACTCTTACCGGGTTAACCGGTAGTGAATCTGCGATGATTCCAGAATTTCGTTGCCGGGATCCAGCAAAGCCAACTGCAAAATGCAGACATCACCATGAGCCCCGTGTGTTGAAGGGCTTCAGAGATGTCGATGGTGCAACGTAAACATAGAAATGATTCTGATGCATTTCACACTCAGCAGTTCACCCACAACATGTATGAACATGAAGACTGACACATTTAATGATACTAAGCATGCCACAATCACGTGTTTTAAACAAAGCGAAAGCCACCTCTAACAAAAGGAACACAATATGCCAAAAAACTTACAATGTCACACGACTCTGGAGCATTGCTTCGCAATATCATATAAAACAATTACAAAAACTATTTACCAGTCAGGTTAAAGGAAATTGTACACTGCAAACCACAGCTGTATTACCAATATTACACAAAACAAAACTTTGAATCTGATGCATTTCACAATCAACAGTCCAGATGTTTGACTTGTGAACTACATTATAAACGACTGCCCCTTTCAACCCCCTCAAAGCCAGAGCACAGCGAAAACATCCAAATGCAAGAGACATAGATCCTCATGAACTCCCGCATATGAAGGGGCCTTTGAGGATCTGTGTCTCTTGTCGGCCTCGTTCAAATCTGTGTACCAAAAAGTGACATCAAAATACACTGAAGTCTTGTTTCACAATATCATACAATACAATGCGGAAACCTATTTACCAATCAGGTTACCATTTCACACAAAATGTAAACACTGTAAACCACACCTGAATAAACAAATATTATACAAATCAGCATTTAGTTTTGTATTCTGGAATTCTGGAATTAACACTTGCACTGCCGGGATCAAGCAAACACAACCCAACAGCAAAAGACACTGATCATCGTGAGCCCCGCGTTCTGAAGGGGTTTATACAAGTCGGTGGCACATCTAATACATGCAAATAGTTTCCGACACATTTCACAATCAGCAATCCAGATTTTAACAAGTGTTTGGACTTCATCACATCCTTCTTCTGCACCTTTACTACCGGGTTACAGAGGAAAACAGCCAAATGCAAGAGAAGTAGATCCTCACGAGCCCCCGCAAATGCGGGGCTCAGGAGGAGCGGCCTCTTTCTGGCCTCATTCATACCAGGAAAAGTTGCAAAATCGAAATACATTGAAGCCTAGTTTTCGCAATATTTTATAAAATATGCAAATAACGTTTATCAAACAGGTTAACAATCAACATGGTATTTATTGTATTAGTTTCATAAGAACATTAACATCTTAACTGCGGGGATCAAGCGAGGAGAACTCAACAGTAATGAGCATAGATGACCACCATGGCCGTGTTCTAAAAGGTTTAAAAATATCGGTGGTGCAGCGAATTGACACAAATAATTCTCTTACATTTTACGAACAAGACGCCACCTACAAAAACGTGTGTGAACAATGCAATTGTCAAATATAATAATAATAATAAACTGCTGGTCATATACATCTATGCTGCGATCACGTGTTTGAAATAAAGCTAAAGCTACCGCGCTCAGTATGAAAACGACATGTGGAAAAGTTACACTATCACAACACACATATAGGTCTTCTTTCACAATATCACATGAAACTAGTACAAAAGAAAATTAGCAAACAGTTTCACATTCTTTGCTAAAATTGACCGCACAACTCTGTTAGTAATAAGACGGAAACCTCAGCACGCAAAAGGCTGTCGGGCAGAAGTCAGCCGCAGTGGGCACGCGCATGACTGTGGATTACACTAACACGACTGTACGCGGGCCCACAGCAGCCAACTTCGGTCCTGTGGTGTCGCAAATTGAGTTAACTCATTCAGCCCGACGCACGTATTTCCCAAATTTTGGAGGTGTCATCTGACTACTATGCACCTGTTGCAGGAGATGGATCGACCATGATAATTCAAGGGTAGTGACAGATTAGCTTTGCGCCGACAGGCGCCAAGCTAATCTGGCACTACCCTTGAATTATCAAGGTCGACCCATCTCGTGCTGTAGTGCGTCAGGGCTGAATGGGTTAACTACATTTTGCTTTCTGTATGTTTCATTAAAAAATCAATACACTCATGGCCACGATCGAGCAACCATAACCCAACTGTGAACACCATAGACTGATGATCATCAGGGCCGCGTTCTAATGGGGTTAAGAGAAGTCGGTGATGCAACAAATACACACGAATGATCCTGGCATCCGACACATTCACAATCAACTGCTCAAATACATAAAAAAATAACCACATAAACCCCTTTACTGCTGGTTCTGAGCGAAGAACACCCAACAGCAAGTTACCCTCTGGTGCAATCAGCCGCCTGTACTGTATACAGGAGTGTAAATAATTCAGATGGTTGCATGCACAAGGGGAGACAGTGGGGAAATACATTACTGTGTATGGACAAACACAATGTCCCCGTCTGTAATTAAAAAAAAATAAATAAATAAAAAACCCTCGCATTTCTCTCTAAAAAAACCAAAAAACAAGATGAGGATTTCATCGCAAAGTCTACCGTATTGTTTGGAGCTCACGTGCGTTTATCTTTTGGGAACATTCAGAGTGGTTCATATTTTTAGGCTGATTATGCTGATCTATTTCCCTCCTCTCTAATGCAACCTCTGATCAACAGAAACGTCGGCGCACACAAATAAAGACGGACACACGGCGCTTCCCGCCATTAGTACGCTCTCTGGGCCTTGTGTAGCGCCAGGAATCCATCTCCTTCTACTCTAACTCACCCTCTGATCCACACACACTGGCACACATAAATAAAGACGGACACACGGCGATTCCCGCCATTCGTAAGCTCCTTGATCTGACAGAGCATAGCTATTCTAAAGAAAAATAATAGCACGAGCAGCGAAATGACCTCACTTTAAGCTTCACGTCATGGCATCATTAGTCCTACGACGCTGTGTTCATAGTGACGACTCGATGTTATATGTCACTTATCGCAGTACTAACATTTTACGTATCAGAGAATAAACTTTGCAATTTTCTTGATGATTTTCACGCCTACAGCTAGGGCTTAAAGGTCACAATTTGACCTAAACCTACCCCAAGGCCGGGACAAACAGCAGTCTTATGCAAACACTGTTCATGAAAAATCATAAGAAGAGTTTTCGTAAAAGAAAAATTAAAGTCATGTTAGCTGTTTTACAAATGACTCCTAAAAAGTGGTGCGAACATTGTCTGATTTTCACACCTAGGGCATACAGGTCACAATTGACCTAATCGTACCCGACAGCCGAGACAAACTGCAGGCTTATGTAAATACCGTATACGAAAAATCATGCGGTTATTAATGACAAGACTGGGTTTTTTTTCGTAAAAAAAATTCAACTGTTTTAAGATTAACCGATATAATTAGTGAAAGTAATCCCAAAAGCGTGAAAATGTACATTAAAAAAAAAAATTAATTCTCACGCAAAAGGTTCTAGAGGTACAATGCTGGTTAACGAACTCATTCAATATCTCCCTTTTTACCTAGCTATAGGCAAAATAATGGCTTGGTGAGTGTTAAAGCCTTGATCTTAAAGACACAACTTCCCTGGACAGTCATGTCAAACGAATGAATGATTCTCGCATGCCACGCCTACTCCTGTATGGTGCACTCTCAAAAGGCCACAGGAAGCAAGGACGGTCAAAGAAACGCTTCAAAGACTGCCTAAAAGACAGCCTCAAGCACTGCGTCTTCCCGGTAAAGGAACTTGAAGCGCAAGCGCAAGACAGATCCGGCTGGCGTGTCGCAACCAGGAAAGCCTGCACGCTCTTTGAACACAATTGGCGCGAAAAGATCATCAGTGCCAGAGCTCGCAGAAAGACAGCGTCGACTCTCCACACAGCTACGTTCCAGTGCCCACATTGCCCTCGCAGGTGTGGCTCCAGGATTGGCTTGGCCAGCCACACCCGCACTCACCCACAAAAAGAAGTCATGCACAATGACGACATCGGCTTTCGATGGTCTACCCATTACACACACACACACGGGCACACACACACACACACACGGGCACACACACACACACACACACGGGCACACACACACACACACACACGGGCACACACACACACACACACGGGCACACACACACACACACACGGGCACACACACACACACACACGGCGGGCACACACACACGGGCGGGCACACACACACGGGCGGGCACACACACACGGGCGGGCACACACACACGGGCGGGCACACACACACGGGCGGGCACACACACACACGGGCACACACACACACGGGCACACACACACACGGGCACACACACACACACACGGGCACACACACACACACACACACACACACACACACACACACACACACGCACGCACGCGCACGCACGCACGCACGCACGCACGCACGCACGCACGCACGATTAAACAGTGACGTCACGTCTAGTTAAGCAAACATTGATAGAGAACCTCTTCTGGGCGCCAAGCGCACGCACGCGCGCGCGCGCTCGCGCGGCGCTTGGCGCCCAAAAAGACGTTCTCTATCAATGCTTGCTTAACTAGACGTGACGTCACTTTTAATCGTGTTACTTCTTTGTCCGAAGTTCTGCGCAGCACGCCAAAAACGTCATGTGCATGCTCCGGAATGCGCTCAGACCCAGCCCCATTTCAAAGTCTACCGTATTTTCAATACGGTAGACAAAAACACCTCGCATTTGTGTAAAAAAAAAAAAAAAAAAAAATCCACCCCCTTCCCCTAAAAAAGAGCAGCTAATCTCATTTTCATACGTTTGTACATCCACGAATTATTTGTTCACAAAATACTGGTTAGATATCAGATATAGTAAAAGTACATGGTTCTGTCATGGGTTTAGGTGTAGGCCTACACAGCTGAATAAAGGGAATATAAAGAGTAGTTGGTACTGACTTCATTTTAGTTACCGAATGTGTGATGCCTTTCGTGGAAATGTTTGCTATGTTGTTCTTCTGTCATTGTGTATTTGTGTATCTGGACGTATCAGTCTGAACCATACCCCATCATTCGTAAATTGACACTGTGCAGGTCTGTGATTTTGGACTTACGGCTTAAATCCGTAAGGTCCAAAATCACAGACCAGCGCACACAGTATATTTCCTACTTTTAATTTAATTAACATGTTCGTTATGTGTAAATATGAACTTATGTATCACTCAAAACTGTCTTTGGAAGTCTGTCTCCATGTTGCGCCATATGAACGGGCAATCGTGATTTTGACACTGATTTGTAACTTTGTGTTGACGTCTGAAGAAAGAGAAGGGAAGATATGTTTCATAGTTTCACTTTTTCCTGATAGATTTAATGTGAAAAACCGAGTCCTGCACGCCACTACATTTAGACGGAAGCCCTCAACAGGACAAGGCAGGCGGTGTGTCAGGTACGTCTCTAGAGAAGATTACAGGGACATCTGTGCAATCAGTGCATCACCCCATATACCTTCAGCAGCGTCCTTTGCCTCATCCTTCAGATACACGCCCCACCGCCCCCCGGCCTCCTGTACCACACGCCGGATATCCTGAGATGCACGTGACAAATACTCCTCTACATCTAACTCACTCTCATCGTCATGTGACTTGAACCAGACGATCAGTTTATCCGCCGGGAAAGGCTGGAGCAACCTCTTGGCTTCCTGGTAACAGTCCACAGTGAGTGACTCCCACTTGGCCTCGACTGTGGGTGAATGGCGGTCAGACAGTACTGGCACATCCCAGATCACAGCGTGTGGCCCCGGTGAGAGGTCGGTCAGGGCTTTCTCCATGTTGCTTTTCACTGTCTGCCCGCTGGCCAGGCCACGTCTACACACTGACATTGTGACCAACTGTAGAGAGCAAAGAAGAAGGAAGATGACAGGAAGAACTCAGTGAGCAAAAGGCCCTCGGGCGCACGACCGTGTACGAACTTACTATGTCTAATGTCCCCCTGAAGACCTTGTTCTCAACTTTTCAAAAGCCATTATAGTCTATTTTTGAGAAGAGCGAAATGTTCAATATAATACAATGGCAATCTCGCTTTTCACAAAAAATGGACACGCTGCCTGTGTCAAATCAGGGCGGAATTAACCACTTCACTGTCGAGAAAACATTAACACGACCCAACTGCAAGAGACATAGATCCTCATGAGCCCCGCGACTGCAGGGGCTCATAAAGATCTATGTCTCTTGCTGAGGTCAATGTGTACCCATGTTCCTCGGACCGTTGTTGCGTTTTGTCGCTGAATGAACAAAGACTTCACAAACAAAAGCGGAGGCGTCCAGTGCAGAGAAGGGGTTAATTTATACAGTAAATACGTTGCATTGTTATTGTCTGCAATACAGCAGAATCAGTTTACCTTAGTGCGAGGGAGCTGCTGCAGCTTGTAGTCCGGCTCACGGTCCACAACGTCCTCACTAGGACAGGACGGGTCTGAGTCACGCGTGTCGGCGGCAGTGCTGGTCTGTGTCGCGATCCCAGGGTAAAGGATGAGAACACGGCGTTTTTCCTGTTGTGGGAACGCTTTTTCTGAAAGTGATACATGGCATGATTTGGATAGATGGATGGATGGGTAAATGAACGAACTGACTAAATAACTGAATGAAGGAACGAACGAACACACGAACGAACGAGAAAATGAAATGACGAACGGACGACGGATGGATTGACAGACACTGAAGTTAGTTTTTCTGCTCATGTGAGAAATCTTGGCGTCACCATTGATTGCAGTCTCTCATTAAAACAATACATTTTGAATACCTGTAGATCTGCATTTATTGAACTGCGTCTGATTAGCTCCATCAGGCATCTTCTCAAACCAGAAGCCACTAAAACACTGGTCTGCTCCTTTGTCTTGTCCCGACTCGATTACGGCAATGCACTCCTGTGTGGCTGTCCTTAGTACCTTCTGGAGCCGTCAAGGCAAAGAAGTCAGACCGCATCACACACATCTTGCGTTCACTCCATTGGTTATCTATCACATCTAGAGTACAATACAAAGTCTGGTCCATCTTTAATACCTGTCTGTCTACTTCTGATGGCCCTGTCTATCTTTCTGAGCTTCTTCAGCTGTACACACCTTCAAGACAGCTCCGTTCCTCAGCAGACAGTAAACTATTATGCTTTCCGACTGTGAGAACTAAGTCTTTTGGCGAGAGGTCTTTCTCATACCAAGAACCATTTCTTAGGAATAAACTCCCACAGTCCCTCAGATATGTTGCATCAGCCAATAGTTTCCGGCAGTCTTTAAAGACGCATTTATTCTTTTAAACGTGCATTCACCGTTATAATTTTTCGTTGTCAGTGAGAGCTGCCGAGTGTATCCCTTATTAGTTTATCGTACACGTATATCTTTTGTGTGTGTGAGCATTTCTTGTTAGTGTGTGTACACTCTGCTAAGCTTATTTTCCTTGTATATCTTGCTGCGTGAGTGTGTATGTTAGAGAATAATTATATATGTGTTGTAGGATGCAAGGTGTATGTATGTTAGTATGTCATTTGTAGGGAGCCTAGAGCTTTTCTATCTAAAGTATGAACGCCTTAAAAATATTAATATTATTATTATTGTTATTGTTATTATTATTATTATTATTATTATTATTATTATTATTATTATTATTATTATTATTATTATTATCGAACAAACGTAAACCGGTAATCGTTTGAACCGATTTCAAAGACGGGCCAACGAAAGAGTCTGAAAAAATTATGACCCAACCTGGGTTCGAACGGACGCCATTTTGGGCGAGACTCAAATGCTCTACCACCTGAGCTAACCAGCTACCCACGAACAAATGAGTGAGTGAGTGAGTGAGTGAGTGAGTGAGTGAGTGAATCGCCAACATGTAGCCAAAGGACTAGATCTCTTTTCCCTTTTTTATTGCACCCAATGGCCAGCTCACGACAAGGGCAAGGTATACAGTACACAACTAACACATTGACATTGCTTACTAAACAGTTTTTGAGACGTCAACTGTTGTGTGGACCCCATCTCCCTGAGCGCCTTTTCCAGACGACTGACGTTGGCCTCATCAAACGTGGCCACGCAATATTTTCTTGACGAATCATTGCGGGTGAAGTCATCGTCCAGTGTAAGCGAGGCGACTCTGTCCAGAAGCGAGGTTCCCATGGTAACGAGATCACAATCGGCCGCCATTGACTCTTCCTCTTCGAGTAACTTCCTGCCACAAATACAGCAAGGGACGCAACCTAGTTTGATCTGGTAGGTTTCAGTTAATATAATTGTAGCATGCTTTGTACATTTGTGCAAATGGTCTGTGTGTTTGGACCTGACGGCTAGAGCCGTCAGGACCAAAACCACAGACCATCACATATTACTGGATTAAAAAAAAAAACACCCACTCACATTTGGTTGCCAAGGTAACCCAACTGATCAGAGAGTGCATCAATGCGGGACTGGATCTCCTGACGTTCCATGGACGCAGCTCTGTTAATGTCAGTCAACATCTTGTCAATGCCCGCGTCCAAAGCCTTCAACACACGCTGGCGAACAGCAGTCACTCTCAGTATTTCACGCTCGCGCCAGACGTCAGTTCGCGATTTCTGACGCTTCAGGGCCCTCAATGTTTGGTTGGAAGTGTCGGCCATTTTCTGTAGCTCTGTTAGTTTTTCCCTCACGGCTTGACGCTTTTGTTTCCCTGCGGCCTTCATCTGCAAACATCTCTCTGCATTTAATTATTGAGGAGAAAAGCTTAACGCTTCAGTCATGGCACAACCCTTGACTCTTACAGCTAAGTAGAAATGACAATGATCCTTTATTTGACAACCGTAAAAGTTTTAGTAGTAACAACCATTTTTCATACATGCCGTTGCTAATCTACTGATTAATCACTATCGCACTAAATATTTTCTATTTTTGAACAGGGGTGGGGGGGGGGGGGAGAGAATACAACAATTTTAAAAAGAGAGAGAGAGAAAAAAAACACTTGACAAACACAAGCCAATAGAGAAAACAATTGTAAGGGGGAAGTGACATAGGATTTGCCATCTTTACTGGTCGGGCATAATCACATGTTGTGATGTTTATTTAAGGTAATAATTATTATTATAGGAATACACGAAGCCTAGTACGCCGACATACATACGCATGCACGTTTCCACACGCCACTCTCTGTCTATAATATACACGTACGCGCACACACACACACACACACACACACATGCACACACGCGCGCTCGCGCGGGTTAGGACGTTAAGTCAGGCAGTGATATGAAAAGTTGGCTACACAGATGGAGAGACAATGACAATGACAATGACAATGATTCTTTATTTTACAACGGTGAAAGTTTTGGTGAAACCATTTTTCGAACTTGCCGTTGCTAATCTACTTTACATATAATGAACAAATCACAAAAATAATATCATTAAATTGGGAAAAACTAAATATATAACTAATAAAAATTGAAATATAAAGTTTTTAAAAAAAGAAATCATTGAAAAGGTGAAAATAAACATAACAAATCTCACACATACACACAATTATAAAGGTATAAATCTTCATACATACATTCATAAACACAAGCACAAGCACAACACACACACACACACACACACACACACACACACACACACACACACACACACACACACACACACACACAATACATGCAGCATTAGCATCTTGTATTAACTGAAGATATAACTGAATTGAAGAGTTAGAAAGGGGAAAATCGTACACTGCAAGTGCAGGTTGCTGTGAAAATCTTACGATGCTGAGGTGAGGTACTTGAAGAGAGCGGTTTTAAAAGACGAAAGCGTTGTTGATGTTGTAACATGTTTGGGCAATGTGTTCCACATGCTAGCACCTGAGAACGCTAAACTTGTCTTATAGAGATCGATTCTAGGTCGTGGCACAGTGATGGACTGCCTTGATCTGGAGTATGTTGATGCCGGGAGGAAAAACATTTTTTTTTATATACTCGGGGGGAGTCTGTTATTCAATACTTTGAACATCGTTATTCCCTTATTGTATAATAAATGTTTTTTCAAGGGGAGAATTTCTAAGGTTTTCAGTTTATTATCCGTTGTTGAGTTAGGGTCTGAAAGGATAAGCTTCGCGGCTCTACGATGAAGAGAGTTTAGTCTCTTTAACTGGACCTCGCTTGCGCTATCCCACACCGTAGAAGCATAATCTATATGTGACCTGATGTGGGCGTTGAAGAACAGTTTTCGTGTTTCTACATTAGCTATATGTTTTAACTTGGATAAAATAAACAGTTTCTTTTATATTGTTTTACATATATTACTAAGATGGCATTGCCATTTAAACTGGTTATCTACAGTAACGCCGAGAAGACGATGTTCCGTTACCTGGCTGATAGATTTGCCTTGAAGGGACAAGCTGAGTGAGAGAGTGCCGAGCTGGTGCTTTTGGCGGGTACTTACAACCATACATTCAGTCTTTGCAGGGTTTAAGATCATGGAATTGTTACTGCACCAGCTGTTAATGTCCTGTAATGTGTTTTGTAGGCGCGTGTCAATTACTGACAAATCCTTATCGGGAGTGTGTATCGCAGCATCATCAGCGAACATATCGCATGCAACACTATCATCACTAATTGTGAGTGGAAGGTCGTTAATGAATAAACAGAATAAAAGAGGGCCTAAAATAGAGCCCTGGGGCACGCCATGCTTTACTTTGCAGTGACTAGAATATGTACCATTAAGGAGAACTTTTTGTCTTCTGTTTTCTAGGTAGGATTTGAAAAACCCGGCTGCGCTTTTAGTATATAAGGATATTTTCTTTATAAGTATGTCATGGTTCACCATGTCAAAGGCTTTCCGGAAGTCTAAGAAAACTACACCTGTTAGTTTGGAATCATTAATAGATGATAACCAGGTATCTGCCATCCTTATCAAGGCAGTGTGACAGGAATGGTTTGGTCTGAAGCCTGACTGCAGTGAATGGATGAGATTTTGGTTTTCTAAGTATTCAGATAGATGCTTATGGATGTGCCGCTCTAAAGGCTTCGACAAAACAGGTAATAGTGATATGGGGCGAAAGTTGTTGATTTCACTCAGATCTTTTGATTTTGTTAGGGGGGTCACTTTCGCGTCTTTAAATGCGTCCGGAAAAGAGTTTTGGTTTATACAGAGATTGTAAATATATGTAATACTTTCGACAATATATGGAAGAGATATCTTGAGTATTTTTGAGCTGATCTCATCAGGCCCGGATGACTTTTTATTTTCCATCGAGGAAATTAATTTACCCACTTCGTGGACTGCTATAGGCGGTATCGTGAATGGTTCTTTGTCCGTATTTTCCCGGTTACAGTGGTGTACTAGAGCGTTTGGACAAACATACTCACATGAGTTAGTTCCTGTTGGGATTAATGATTCGGCTATAGAGGTAAAGTGGTCATTAAACCTATTTGCAGTGAGGTGGGGTGATAAAGGCGCACTATTTTTATTTGTACCTCTAGTTACTAAATTAATGGCACGCCATACAGTAGATGAGTCTTTGCTTTGCTTAACTACTTTATCGAAAAGAGATCTCTTTGCATTTAAAACCATATATTTAACACGATTACGCTGTGTTTTGTTTTCAGTAAACCGCTTCTCGCTTCTCAGCTGGTCTCTAATTTCCATTGCCTCGATTATATCCGCAGTCAGCCATGGTGGAACGGTAGCGTATTTCACTCTTTTGTGTCTCAGAGGCGCGTGTTTGTTCAGCACACCAAGAAAAATCCGGTACCAGGTATCTAATGCTTTATTTGGGTCACTATCGTTATACACGTCGATGAATCGTGCTGTGGCTAAATCAGCCAAGAAAACACTTTCATTAAAGTTTTTAAACGATCTGTAAGTTATGCAAGTGTGGACTTGCTTTTTTAGCTTTGGAAGTTTTGACAGCCATGTGCAGCTAACCGGATAGTGGTCACTTACACTAAGACTATTTACTTGAGTGTTGCTAACTGCTTGAGGTTTGTTGGTATAAATATGGTCTATAATAGTGGCTGATGATGGCGTAATTCTGGTGGGTGATGTTACCAATTGGTGAAGACCGAAAAGGGTAGTAGTACATTCCCATGATGGATGGGGTTTAAGAAAGTCAATATTAAAATCTCCAAGAAGGAGAACATCTTTGTTGTGAATGTCTGTTTTATCAATCATGTGTAAAAAGCTATCGTACCACTCAAAGGTGGCTGCGGGGTTTCGATACAGAAACCCAACAAGTAAGGGCGGGGATTTAGAGTTTTTGATTTCTTCTACCCAAATACATTCTACATCACCAGTTTCTAGGTCTTGTCGCCTGCGGGTTATGTGTAAAATGGATTGATGGATATATACCGCTACACCTGTCTCACCCTGTACTGACGGGTCTCTCCTGATAATGGAATAATTCGGGATGGCGATGGCTTCATCACTGATGTGGGCGGCCAAACGAGTCTCAGTTAAACCGAATAGATGGAAATAGTTGGGGGTATTAACATAAACACAGACATCCTGAACTTTGTTTGCCAGGTGGTAGATATTTAGGTGACCGATACGAAATTGTTGGCCTTTTTTCGAGGGTCTGTTCATAGTTGTATAAATCATGTTCAGATAATAAGGTAAAAAACCAGGAAACAAAACTAGGGTACAGGATACAAATAGTAGAAGGTTACGCAGTTAAACCAGAAAAGAAATTACATGTACAAGTAAAATATCAGATGAAACAAATAAAGACTAATAAGATAAAGAACCAGGGGACAAAACTAAGGTACAGGATACAAATAGAAGGTTACGCAGTTAAACCAGGAAAGAGATTACATGTACAAGTAAAATATCAGAGAAAACAAATAAAGACTTATTCGACTTTAGTCTCAGTACGTCAGCTGAACGGCGGTTCACGCCAGAAACCGTGTATTACAGCACACGCAAAGAACACAAAAACAAAAGCTTGCAGTAAAGAATAAGAAACGACAAGTGTACAATCTCAGAAAAAACCCGCTATAAAGAAAGCGTTTATGTCAGAATTCGTGTGTATCGAAGTCCTTATGTTATAACAACACACTCGCTTTTCATTGAAAATGTAGGACAGGCGATAATCTCAGTCACCTGAGAACTTAAGTAAGGTTACTAGTCAAAAGAATTCACGCAATGATCGTGCACGGTGAGTCGGGTGTTCCCGACTGTCCGACAAAGCGGATTCCGGTCATCATTAATAACAAATTACACGGATAGTTTACAGTTTGTTCACTGTACTAGAAACACTGTTTCACAGAGCAGTATCGCACTAATGATCAGATGTGGTCATCGTTTATGTGTCTCTGTCATCAGATGTGGTCATCGAAAAATCGGTTAATCCATAGTAACTGTGACAACCATCAGCAGCTAACCTGAGTAAGTCGTCGCCGAGTTTATGCCAATTTAACAAGCGAAGTTGATGACACCTTCACGCAAACTCATACCATCACACACACACACACACACACACACACACACACACACACACACACACGCACGCACGCACGCACGCACGCGCGCGCGCACGCACGCACGCACGCACGCACGCACGCGCGCGCGACCCACTGGTTTGTACACACATACCCTTTTTACTTCCAGCGCCAAGTCGGTAGGAGCGACTGATTGACCCTGAAAGCAGAAAGGCAATTTCCGACCAGTTGTGCGCCCTGCAGGGCGAAAACTGATCAGACAAAACCTTAGAGCAGTAAACGTCACTCATCGCTCCCCGTGTGTACACAGTGCAGAGATGTGATTCTAAAGCCTGTGCAGCTTGGCCCTGGAAGTAAAAGAGGAAGCGGGATGTCCTTCAGACAAACGGCCTAAGAAACTGCGCCAGCAATTGGAGCAGGTGTTGGGGATCCAGGGTCGTCTTGGTCTCCGCTCCCTGACTCTGGAACCAAGCGTTGGTGGGAGGTGCGGCCACTGGAGTTCTTGCTGGCACTAGTAGCGGGAAATCTGAAGAGAGGAGCTGGGGGACTTGGAGATTTTGGAGAGAGAGAGAGAGAGAGAGAGAGAGAGAGAGAGAGAGAGAGAGAGAGAGAGAGAGAGAGAGAGAGAGAGAGAGAGAGAGAGAGAGAGAGAGAGAGAGAGAGAGAAACCTCAATGATGTCGTCACATTTCCGGTGCGACGTAGTGGAACACGTGACACAAATGGCGGTTTGGTGAGTGGCGCAGAACACGTCCGCCTGGTTACTGGGGTGTGTTTCACACATGAGGCGTCTGCTGGCCATCAGGTTTTGAGGCGTGAGTGCAAACAAAGCGCTGACTGTGTGGTGCCTTGCTACAGCCATGTTGGTATGGAGTTTGCTGCACGAAGGGCAGTACTTCTCCCAGCACTGAAGACAGAAATCAGATGCAGCACTCTTGCCACATCCAGCGCAGTTGTTTGGCCCTTCCAGGGCTTTCGTGCACTTGACAAGAGCGGTCATTGTTTCGTCAGAAGGCAGCTGATCAGCCACGCTCTCAGCAGATGTACCGGCTGTGAAAAAAGAAGACACTTCATTTATTTCAGTGTAAAGACATCTCCGGAAGCATTAGTTCATACGAACACAGCAGTTCAATTATTATTTCTTAATCCATAAAGGATCTAGAGTGCACCACTGAGATAAGGCATGCGTTTGTTAGTTAGTTAGTTATTTTGGTTTAACACCGAGCAGGCAACTAAGGCCATCTCACGGCGGGGCATACGTTTAGTATTGGAAACTGACTGTGCCATCAGGTTGTACATTGATTTGTTCTGCTGACATAAATTTATCACGCCCGGGCTAATAATATATCTATGACTTCTGGCCTATAATGAAGTAAGCCTTTCTCTCTTCCCTGTCTGATTGTACAGTCTGATTTTGATTGATTTCAATTATAAACATAACAAACCTGAGACTATCGTGATGTGTCGTCTGCACAGAGGGCACGTGGGGTGGTCGGTACCCGGATGATGTTGCCGCAGCCATAACACCACACAGCGTCTACAAAGGCGGTGTGCACAGGGTAGCAGTTTGGGGTCGGTGTAGTGCTCGCTACACTCCGGGCACTCGGTCAGGGCAGGCGGCTGGCCAGTCGCCATTACTAGACCTGAGTGACGTCACCTGTACTGACCAGCAACAGCCTGCAACAAAGTCCATGAAGCAACAGCAAGCGGCCATGAACTAACAGCAACGTCCATTAACCCTATGCCTGCCGAGAAAAATTGAACACCAGCCTACTGCAAGAGGTATAGATCCTCATGAGCCCCCGCGGTTGCAAAGGCTCATGATGATCTATACCTCTTGTTGACACCACTTTGTATCCATGTTCCTTTGTATCCATGTCAGTTTCCTGGACGGCATGGGATCTTTGAAGCTGAATTAACGATCATTTCACAAACACAATCTACGTCCGCGGGCAGTGAAGGGGTTAAGTAACAACTAGCCCATGAAGAATAATGAAGAAAGTTCATAAACTAACAATAAAGTTCACAATCTGACGCAATCTGAACCTGAATACGTATTTGTTCTGCACCGCCTGGAGACAATGTATAGCAGTTGAGCTCTGTACATTATATTGTTTAACGACAGTTGTGTGGCACTATCAGAACATGAATAAGTATATATTCTAAATCTGCAAGCGTTGTCTTGTGTCACATTCACTCACGTACGCACGCCCGCCCGCCTGCCTTCACGCACGGACGAACGCACGCACGCACACACACGTACTCACGTACGCAGGCACGGACACACACACACACACACACACACACACACACACACACACACACACACACACACTGTGCCTAGGCGGCTGATTCAATGAACCTCGCTTGTGTTTACCTGTGCCTCAGAAATCCCAGAGGGTTTGACCTGATAATACGAAGCTAGTATGTAAGGGTTCGCCTGCAGATCGCTTATAAAGTTCTAAAACAGACTTCACAAATAAGCTGCACTAAAGCAATACACTTGAAAGGCGGCGCTGTGCTCTTCTAGGTACACATGACTCGATCAACTCGATTTAAGGCCCCGCTACACGAGCCCGGTTTTGAGGCCGATTCCCGATCAGTTTTCGAATCGGTAGATGATCGGGTCGGATTAAAAAACGTGTGCAGTGCCATACTGACATTCTCGACTTGTCAAGTTTAGCCGACCGGTTTGAACCGAAGATCAAAGTCGTACCTGTTCTGCAAAATGTCTGCTAGTTTTGACAGTGATGATGATGTGCTTGCATTATCAGCAGTTTTGGATCATATTCGGGAAGAGGCGTGCGAAACATCAGCGGCAACGGCGGTGGGTAGGCTGATCACTGAGGCGTGTTCGGCCATTTGCAAACCGTGTTGAAACGACATGCTTTGCGAGACGCGCTCTGATTGGTTGAAGCTTACGATCGGGACGGATTCGGATCGGAAATATAGAGCAGGTTCTAGTCATCCGATTCCCAGTCGATTGGGACCGGATCGGATAATTGACGTCATCCGATCGCAAACGGATCGGAATCGGCTTCAAAATCGGGGCACAACCGGCCGGTGTGGCGGGGCCTTTAGCCCTGGCACACTGCAAAAGGAGACGAACTGACTGATAGTTCACGGGTTTTGCAAGAATAGTTATCTTGGCGCCTAATAACTGGTAATTCCGGCACTACCCGTGAAATATCATGGTCGACCAATACTGGCCAAAATACAACTAAAAATTAAAGAGATAAATGTGTGTGTCCTCGTGTCGAGAACATCAAACTTAGGTAACACATGATTCGAAACTTAGGTCTGCGGAAACACGTACCTCATTAAGTGCCGTCGCTAAACGACAACTTTAGTGCAGACTTCAACATAATGTTGTATAAGCGAATGCTGCACTTGAACAAGAACGTTTCAATCAAAGAGCCGTATAGTCGATACCACACACATGTATAACACGTAAAATAAAGTCTGTGTGTGACAGCCCCTTACCTGTTATGGCGTCTCCAAGACGGCTGTAATTGTTGAAGTGAATGCTCACACTGACACCGCCCGCGCTGTGCTGTAGTGTCGTGTGCACTGCATGTCTGTTGCGGGTTTTTTTTTTCTTCCGGGTTGTTGTCAGTGTTGTTAATAGTAACGGGTGTCGAGATAGCTCAGCTGATAAAGTGTACTGTGGACTGAAGATATACCCAGATCGTTAGTTGTGACTAGACTGTGCGAGTCATGTTTTTATTTCGCTGTGGCGTGTCTGATAATTATCGAGTCTGTGGTACTCAACGTAGCAAAGTCTTCGATGAAAGCACGACAATAATCCTAGTCAATCAATCATTTGCTCGATCCACCCACCCATCCAGCCATAAAGCAAGCAAGCAACCAACCAACCAATAAACCAATCAATCAATCAATCAAGCAAGCAATCAAGCAATCAATCAAGCAATCAATCAAGCAATCCATCCATACATCCATCCATCCACCCATCGCTCTTTGAGTCAGTCGTCAGTCAGTTAGTCGGTCAATATCTAATCCAGTCATATCATTATTTCAGTGGTTATTCAGTAAAAAAAAAAAAATCAGAATTCAGAAAAAAAATCGGATTTTTAAAGTCCTTTCTATTTATAGAAGGGACTTTTAAGGACGGATCACGGTGGGGCGAATTTAATAGCATATCCATGATGTGAAAGGCGGGCAGGCTAAACCTCTAACAATTGAAGTAACAAGATACAAACTACGTCATGTCTAGTATTACGCCAACCTCGCTGCTGATCGTACATTTGGCGCGAAGCTCCGTATGTGTGTATGTATGTATATATATATATATGTATGTATATTTATGTATATGTGTATGTGTGTGTATGTATGTATGTATGTATATGTGTGTATGTTTGTGGTAAAAAAGCCAGACCGGTCCCAACCAGGTATGCATCCGGTCACTCTGGTCCCGACGCCTCAAAATATCCGAGCAAAAGAAAGTGAAGCACTCGGGGGCGTTTCTATCGGTATTCGTAGTTAGTAACTACAGGCTCCGATTTACTCATCAGGGAACCGGCCTACAATTCTCAGTCCATTCCTTGGTGTCTTCCTCTAAGTGTGTCGCATTTAATTCCTTACATAAGGACATGTTATCCGTGTAGTCCATGCATGTAACTGTAGTCCTGACGCGGCATTATTGATGTCCAGTATGGTCGCTTTCAAACCCTTGCAGTACTCCTGACGCGGTGTTATTGATGTCTAGTATGAACGCTTTCAAATCCTTGCAGTATTCCTGATGCGGTGTTATTGATGTCAAATATGGTCGCTTCAAATCCTTGCGGCAGGGTCCAGTCTTGTGTCGGGATCCGATTGTATCGCCGCGTCTTCTGTTCCCTCGGCGCTTGTGCCTGTCAGTTCCAAGGTCATTTCCTGCTCAGCGGGGCTTAGCCGCGATAAGACACAAGGAACCGTTGGGCGGAGTTTGCGTGTATGGACGTGGGAGTCATATTCTTTGTTTATTAATCCGTCCGTTTTGACGGATCAATCCCAGACTTAGTGTCGTTGTTGTTGTTGTTGATTCTCCGTGTATTCAGTCGTGTTTGTAGACGATGCCGGTTGTTTGTGTGGCTGTCAGTGTTGCCTTCCATACGACAGACTAGTGTCGTATTGTCCTCTGTCTAGGTGGTACGCAGTGTTGCCGTGGTGCATATCTCACAGTTGATGCTTTAAAATCAGCTTAATGTTGTAGTTGTTGCTGATGTTTTGGTGTGGCTGTCGTTTCGTTGATTGCTGTTGTTGCCGTTTGCTTGTTGGGCCTACTTCGCATCGACCACAAAACAACGCAGCACCAACTTTAATCTACAACACCAGGCAACACTGGTCACAAAGAACTCGTTCTAAAGCGCACAAAAGTGAAAGGAGGACTGAAACGCTCGCAATAAGCGAGGCCAACTATTCTGTGAAGCACTCGAAGAATTGAAGGCCCTTCTACAACGACAAAACCCGGCACTGACCTACCACCAAAACGGTATACAATTCAGGCGGCCCAACAAGCCAACGGCAACAACAGCAATCAACGAAACGACAGCCACACCAAAACAGCAGCAACAACTACAACATTAAGCTGATTTTAAAGCATCAACTGTGAGATATGCACCACGGCAACACTGCGTACCACCTACACAGAGGACAATACTAGAAACACTAGTCTGTCGTATGGAAGAAAACACTGACAGCCACACAAACAACCGGCATTGTCTACAAACACGAATACACGGAGAATCAACAACAACAACAACGACACTAAGTCTGGGATTGATCCGTCAAAACGGACGGATTAATAAACAAAGAATATGACTCCCACGTCCATACTACACGCAAACTCCGCCCAACGGTTCCTTGTGTCTTATCGCGGCTAAGCCCCGCTGAGCAGGAAATGACCTTGGAACTGACAGGCACAAGCGCGGAGGGAACAGAAGACGCGGCGATAGACAATCGGATCCCGACACAAGACTGGACCCTGCAAGGATTTGAAGCGACCATATTTGACATCAATAACACCGCATCAGGAATACTGCAAGGATTTGAAAGCGTTCATACTAGACATCAATAACACCGCGTCAGGAGTACTGCAAGGGTTTGAAAGCGACCATACTGGACATCAATAATGCCGCGTCAGGACTACAGTTACATGCATGGACTACACGGATAACATGTCCTTATGTAAGGAATTAAATGCGACACACTTAGAGGAAGACACCAAGGAATGGACTGAGAATTGTAGGCCGGTTCCCTGATGAGTAAATTGGAGCCTGTAGTTACTAACTACGAATACCGATCGAAACGCCCCCGAGTGCTTCACTTTCTTCTGCTCGGATATTTTGAGGCGTCGGGACCAGAGTGACCGGATGCATACCTGGATGGGACCGGTCTGGCTTTTTTTACCAATGTATGTGTATGTATGTGTATGTATGTATGTATGTATGTATGTATGTGTATGTGTGTGTGTGTGTATGTATGTATGTATCATTATGTATGAATGTATGTGCGTATGTATGTATGTGTGTGCTTATGTCTATAAACAAGAAAATCTCCGATATTTCCTTACACATATTCTTGAAATTTAGCGAAACACTTTCTTAAGTGGGTGGTTAAGAGAGCCTCCGAGCATATTGTAATTGAATGTCTCTTTGAAGACATTAACAACCATTTATAGGAAGTCGGTTGACCCAGATTAGAGTACTGTTTGTAATTTTTGTCATATTTACTTGAACATTTGCATATAGCTAGTTTGGAGACAGACATTGGACGAGTTTGTTAGCCAGCTTTGTATCCTTTCAACTTCTTTAGTAAACAAAAAAGCATACCAGCTGGTGAAAGATCTGAACAGTGTAAAACAAGGACGCTCCTCGATCATTCAAGATAGTGAAGGGAACTGTCTTACGGAAGACCAAGATATTCTGAAGAGATGGACAGAGTACTGCTCAGATTTGTACAACCACCGAGCTACAGGGGACCCAGGCATACTTGTCAACCCACCCGTGACCAACAATGGCAACTATCTCATTCTCCGAGAAGAAGTAAAAGCTGCAGTGAAGTCGCTGAAAAAAGGGAAGACAGCAGGAGCAGACAACATCCCTGCAGAGCTAGTCCAAAAAGGGGGAGAAGACATGATAAGCGCCTTACTAACAATCTGCAATAAGATCTGGCAGTCAGGGGATTGGCCCACACCATGGACCCAATCACTTATAATAACTCTCCCCAAAAAAGGCAACTTACATCAATGCCAGAATTATCGCACGATCAGTCTTATATGCCACCTACTGAACAGGCTGAAGCCACAGGTAGAGGAAATCATAGCTGAGGAACAGGCAGGCTTCAGACCAGGGCGCAGCACAACTGAGCAGATCTTCAACCTGAGAGTTCTATGTGAGAGGTACCTCCAGCACCAGCAAGACCTCTATCATGTCTTTGTGGATTTTAAGAAAGCGTTTGACAGGGTGTGGCATGCAGCCCTTTGGTCCATCATGAAGCTATACAACATCAATGCCAACCTGATCAAAGTCATAGCAAACCTTTACAACAAGGCCACTAGTGCAGTCTGCTTCAATGGCAAAATAGGAAACTGGTTTAGGACTACAGTTGGAGTCAGACAAGGCTGCTTGCTCTCACCTACTCTTTTCAACATCTTCCTGGAAAGAATCATGACGGACGCTCTGAAAGATCATGAAGGAACTGTCAGTATTGGAGGCAGAACAATCACGAACTTGCACTTTGCGGACGACATTGATGGCCTTGCAGGAACAGAGAAGGAGCTAGCTCAGCTTGTGTAAAAGGCTGGTACAGCCATTGCGTATGGGATGGAAATCAGTGCAGAGAAGACCAAACTGGTGACCAATAACGCCAGTGGCATTGGCACTGAAATCATGGTTGGAGGCCAAAAACTGGAAACAGTTAAGAAATTCAAATACGTAGGAGCCAGTGTGACAGATGAGGGATCAAAACCAGAAATACTGTCTAGGATTGCGCAGACAACAGCAGCACTGACAAGATTGAAGACCATATGGAAGGACAGAAACATCACACTCTGCTCCAAGATCAGACTGATGCGCTCCTTAGTCATCTCGGTGTTCTTGTATGCCTGCGAGTTCTGGACCCTTACAGCAGACCTTGAAAGGAGGATACAAGCCACTGAAATGAGATGCTGTCGAAGGCTGCTTGGCATTTCATACAGAGATCACATCACAAACGAGGAAGTGGGAAGCAGAATCAGGCAAGCCATCGGGCCCTATGAAGACTTATTAGCCATTGTGAAAAAACGCAAACTGAAGTGGTATGGGCATGTCACGCGTTCAGCAGGGCTTGCCAAAACAATCCTGCAAGGCACTGTGCAGGGAGGACGAAGGAGAGGAAGACAGAGGAAAAGATGGGAGGACAATATCTCAGAGTGGACAGGACTGAAGCTGGGCGATACGCTGAGAATGGCAGAGAACAGAGAGGAATGGAGGGAGCTGGTTGTCAAGTCATCAGTAGTGCCCCAACGGTTGGGAAGACTACGGGAAATAGATAGATAGATAGATAGTAAAAATTAATTATTTTCAGAAAATAATTAATACACTAAAAAACCTTTACTTCTAGAGAAAGTCAGACAGTGGCGGTGACGTAAAAGAGGCAACTCCGTCACCCTCCACTCCGCCTCCGACCATCTCAGCCTCCACATCCCCCGCACCAAACTCAGCACTTTCGGCCCCCGCTCCTTCTCTGTATACGGTCCATCCACCTGGAACACTCTCCCACTCTCTCTCCGTCAGAAACACTCTCTCTCCTCCTTCCAGTCCGCCCTCAAAACTCACCTTTTTCAACAGTTCTAGCACTGTATCACCACACTCCCCACCCCAAGTCGACTGTCGTAATGTATTTCACTTTTTGTGGTACGATAGCCGTTGTCTAAGCGTGCGCATGCGTGCGTGAGTTGTGAGCGCGCGCTGGCCACGGACCACAGTGGTGTTTCCGTACTGTCCAGTCTCTTAGCCTTAGTCAATCCCAGTCATCCCCTAATTGTTCAATTCCCTAAAAAGCACTACCGCCCACCAGCTGCACATTTGCCATGCATAAAATACCAAAAAAAACAGCACATGACCCGTCTCATTTCTTGGCTATGAAACTGGTTCCTTACCAACCCCACACCCAAGCACAGCTGAAATCAGCGTGCCCCTCAAATCACTACGCCAAAGGCAACTCAACATAGGCCCACAAATGTCCACTGGATAAGCTCAGGATGGTATGAATCAAAGCACCAAACATGTCTCCTCTTAGCTAACCACAAATTTCCAGCAAATTCCCACATTCAGCCCAACTGCAAATTTTCAAACAAGGCAAAAATTATTTTTAAAAACACGGGACCTCTTACTGCCTGAACTTCCCAATTTAAATGTATACCGTGACCTGTCAGAGACACTTGTCCCACCTGAACACCATTCAATCTGCTATCAGTGCAACCCTTAGACAATAGCTAAGTCAAATCCAAAGTGACACCCTTGAACGTTGCTGCATCTTTAAGTTATGGCCCATTATGTGAAGTGCCTTGATGTGGCGTTCACAACGCTGCTGACGTGTTGGATCATGCATATCTGATGCCATGAAAAAACAGCCTAGATATGGTCAGAATGCCTCCAAAATTGGCATGTACATCAAGTAATATATCTGATTTTCAGAAATGTTGCATTTGAGACACAGGCACATGAAAGTGGTTTTTTTCATATTTTTCCATTGCCTACCCCCCTACTTTTTCTGTTTTTCCAAGTTTACACACGCATGCAATACAGTCAAACTGACTTCTGGTGGGCTGGACAACTTAAAACAGTTACCATGACACTGACACTGATGAAAAATGAGCTTTCAGACCCAAGGCCATTTCCTTGTGTATCTTAGGGCAGCCCAAAAGACAACACCCAGGCATCCTCATTGACCCTGTTGTCTGGTGACAAGCTGGAAGAGGCCTGTAACCAGCTGCCATGCCCTATGTGCTGCTGGCAATCTTTCCCTAGGCAAAAGGGGTCATGAAACAGCTCTGCAATTTAAACATTAAGTCTACTGAGCTATCCCACAGGAAAAAGACTACACAAAACAACCAAAACTATGCTACGCGGGACACGCCGCATACACTAATTAGTGTCTGGACACCTGATTTAGGAGGTAGCATAGAAAAATGGTTATGTACAGTTCATTTTTATATAAAACACACTTGTCAGAGTCTCAAAACACCTCAGCTCATCTTGCAGATGTAGTAGGCATGTGTGTGCCAAACTTGTCAACACTCCTGTAAAACCCTGTACTGGTGCCTGCAACTGCTGGTCCCATAACAATGCACTCAAATGAGCTTTACTCAGTGTACAAGTGCTTGTGTTTGGCTTAGAATAGACACCAGAGACATCCCTCATGACAATTACAGCAGAATGACACCTCAGATGCAACCAGTGTAGCAGTACCATGCAAAATAACACTTCTGCAGGTCACATTATTTTGGCCGCTTATTTCACTCTGAGGTCAGCTGTCTGATGAAATGCACATGCTAACACTGTTTCATTGTAGTTTTTATCTTAACCTTTGACCTTAAGCCCCCAACCCCCCCCCCCTCCCGGCCTCCAACCCAAACCCCTGCCCACCCCACCCTATACCCACCCCACACAACTTCAAAAACTGAAAGAGTGAATTTTTTTTTACGCATTTATCAAACTGAACACCCCAAACCCCACCCCTTTCAAGGTCAAGGTCAAAGGTCACAGCTCATGGTCGAAGGAAAGACTCATGACTACCTGTAAGACAAAAAATAAATGAGCAAACACACTAAACCTAGCTCACAGTGCATGTAAACAGGGTGTTGCCATGCAAAACATGCCAAAACGCCTATAAAACTGCATGCACAGCGATTTTTTGGCAAAATTTCAAATTTTTCATGATTTTTTTACTTTTCCAACTGCAACCATCCAAACTCATTGATCTGGTTACACTAAACCAGTTTCCGGTCTATGTCACATATGGCATGTGGTGCACCTGACAGGCCACGGACCACAGTGGTGTTTCCGTACTGTCCAGTCGCTTAGCCTTAGTCAATCCCAGTCATCCCCTAATTGTTCAATTCCCTAAAAAGCACTACCGCCCACCAGCTGCACATTTGCCATGCATAAAATACCAAAAAAAACAGCACATGACCCGTCTCATTTCTTGGCTATGAAACTGGTTCCTTACCAACCCCACACCCAAGCACAGCTGAAATCAGCGTGCCCCTCAAATCACTACGCCAAAGGCAACTCAACATAGGCCCACAAATGTCCACTGGATAAGCTCAGGATGGTATGAATCAAAGCACCAAACATGTCTCCTCTCAGCTAACCACAAATTTCCAGCAAATTCCCACATTCAGCCCAACTGCAAATTTTCAAACAAGGCAAAAATTATTTTTAAAAACACGGGACCTCTTACTGCCTGAACTTCCCAATTTAAATGTATACCGTGACCTGTCTAGTTATAATTATTATAAGATAAGCGCATTATAAATACCGTATTTTTTTTATTTTTTTTTTACCACGCAGACACCGACATAATACTTTAAATATGACCTCATTCTCTCTCGCGCGCGCGGCTCTCTCTCTCACACAAACATGCGCGCATCTCCAGGAGGAATAGACCCTCATGCGCCCTCCAGGCGTATGAAGTTCTATGCCTCTTGGAGATATTTGTAGCGCGCGCTCACTCATGCACTAACACGCACACACACATCGGCATGAGCATAAGAGCATGCAGGTGACCGGTGTACTTAGTATATCATGTAGCTAGGTAAAGTCAACCTGCTTTCACACAAATTATAGCAAGATTAAAATTGTACCGTGAAGTTCTAGTTTTGTCACCATTTCCCCAATTGACAAATCAATGACGGGTATGCCCTGCGCCCCTTACGCATTGGCAGATATGCGGGACTTTTTCAATAGGATATAATTCCACATTAGAATCAGATCAAAGACAAAAGTTAGAGACCATTGACAGCGAGGACAGCTTTCATATAAAAGGGACTTTGTGGGTTATGATTCATCCCATTTCGTTTTTTACTAGGGTGATTTAGTTTATAAATATGCATGTTGTACATGAATAATCGACGTCCATGTACTAGACCTACATGCATATTTACAAGCCACGCCAATAAGGTATCACTGAAACATGCGAGTTCTGACCGATTCCTTTGTATTCATGATTTGCTTTTCATCCTTGTAAATGTATTTTTCTTCAGATCACGATAAATTGACGCCACATCAATAGGACGAGGTCTAGAAACCATTTAGAAGCCACCGTATATGACACCGCCCGACACTGTACTCCACCACCTCCCCTCCCCCTTTCGCCACAACACTCGGCGCATTCTCACTGCCTTTGTTCACTACCGGGAAAATGCGAGCACCACCCTGCAAGAATCAAACAACTTCATGAGCATCCGCATCTGCGGGTGCTCATGATGATGGTTGTCTCTTGCTGGCACTACTTATGCCTGGGTGGGTGAACTTTTTGTATACGTTAAATTTGCCATGGTTTTAATACTTTGTGTCTGATGGCAGTGATGTGGTTAATGCCCCGATGTTGACCACCACCCCCACCCCCTGCATACACGGTGTCCCTCACACTCACACGCACACGTACATGACATTAAAAAACACAACTATTACTTTAAGATAATATTTTAAAAAAATTATTTCCACACATAATCATAATAAACATACGGTTATGTACATTACATCGCGATCAGAAATTGAATGGGAATCATTCAGCATTGGTCAAACAGGTAAACAAACAGTTAGCTCCCCTTACCCCTTTCTTATGACACCAAGAGGAATCACTCACCACTTGACAAACGCGTAAACAGTTAGCTTGCCACACCCCTTCCTTACGGCAACACGTTGAATCCTTCCTTCACCACCTGACATAAGCATGTCAAGAAACTGTCGGCACTTACAGCTCCGGTGGGAATGGCGTTCACCGCTGGACATTCACGTAACGAACAGCTAGTACCTCTACACCTTCCTTACAGCACCAAAGAGAATTCGTTCACCACCGGACATTCACGTAACGAACAGCTTCCTTCCTTCCGGCG
Organism: Semisulcospira habei; assembly: GCA_036245525.1. NCBI lineage: Eukaryota > Metazoa > Mollusca > Gastropoda > Semisulcospiridae > Semisulcospira > Semisulcospira habei. Next base: position 281,695,462 of record BTPG01000001.1, read on the forward strand.
CTAAGGGAATCGTTCACCACGGGACAAACACTGTATAAATCTATCAACGTGTGTCAGAACTACCGTCTGTAGTGCCACCACGTGTTCCAAAACGAAGCTAAAGTTACCTCAATGATCAAGTGCTACCAATAACGCTACCTGTATGCGTATGCGTTTCAAATGAAGCTAAATTTACCTCGATGATCACATGTTTCAAATGAATCTAAAACAGTGACTATTTCTGCCAATCTTGAAAAACAGGTAAAACTACCTATATGAAAGCACTATGTCGGAAGGTTACAAAATCACAGTGCATTTCAGCCTTGCCTAACAAAACTGTTTAATACGATACAAAATCATATATTTAAATCAGATTTACGTTTTAATCAAATTTTGTTAACTGCAGTCGTGATATTAATTAAAGGAACAACACTCCCTTCTTCCCGAACCAAGTGCACATAACCCGACTGTAATAAGCATAGATGATCATCAGGGCCGTGTTGTAAAGGGATTAACCCATATAGCCCCGACGCCCTACAGCAGGAGATGGATTGACCAGGATGATGCAAGGGTAGTGCCGGATGTGCCGGAAGCTCATCTAATACTATTCTTGAATTATCATGGTCAATCCATCTCCTTCATGGGTTAAGAAATGTCGGTGGTGCAGCGAATGCACACAAATGATTCTGATACATTCCACAACCAGCAGTCTTCTCAAGAGAAGTTGGGGGCACAACACATACACACACACTAAATGATTCTGATACATTCCACAACCAGCAGTCTTCTCAAGAGAAGTTGGGGGCACAACACATGCACACACACTAAATGATTCTGATACATTCCACAACCAGCAGTCTTCTCAAGAGAAGTTGGGGGCACAACACATACACACACACTAAATGATTCTGATACATTCCACAACCAGCAGTCTTCTCAAGAGAAGTTGGGGGCACAACACATACACACACACTAAATGATTCTGATACATTCCACAACCAGCAGTCTTCTCAAGAGAAGTTGGGGGCACAACACATACACACACACTAAATGATTCTGATTATGTCAACATCAGCAATCCAACTTTTAACTCTTTCGAGACGTGCCGCATCCGGATTCGCGTCTCAAAAGAGTTAAAACCACATAAAATGCTTATGTTAACCCCTTCATTGCTTCGCATATTTGGCGCCGCCTGAGGATCTATGTCTCACCTTCATTAACCACTTTACTGCCAGTGGACGCAGAATGTGTTTTGGAGATCATGGTCATTTGAGTGTCAATGATCCCCGGCCGTCCAAACAACGTGGATGCAAAGTGGTTTCAGCATGAGGCTTAGATCCTCATGAGCCCCCGCAACTGCGGAGGCTCATGAGGATCTAAACCTCTTGCAGCTGGGTGGTCTATATTTTTTCGGCAGTGAAGGGGTTAATATATGTGTGCCTTAACCACTCATACAGGGTTAACCGGCAGTGAATCTGCGATGATTCCAGAATTTCGTTGCCGGGATCCAGCGAAGCCAACTGCAAAATGCAGACATCACCATGAGCCCCGTGTGTTGAAGGGCTTCAGAGAAGTCGATGGTGCAACGCAAACATAGAAATGATTCTGATGCATTTCACACTCAGCAGTCCACCCACAACATGTATGAACATGAAGACTGCCACTTTTAAATATGCTAAACATGCTGCGATCGCGTGTTTCAAATAAAGCGGAAGCCACCTCTAGCAATAAGCAAACAATATGCCAAAAGATTAAAAATGAAATGTCACTGAAGCAATGTTTCGCAAAATCGCACAAAACAATAATTAGAGTATATTTACCAATCAGATTAAAGGGATATTGCACACACTGGAAACAACAGCTGTATTACCAATATTACACAAAACAACACTTTCAATCTGATGCATTTCACAATCAACAGACCAGATTTTTAACTTGTGAACTATACTAATGGTCAAAACTTAAGGGCCACTTTTTCTCGCAGACGCACCGACAACGCCACACAAATAATGTAAGAATACTTGGAGTCAGTACTTTGCTAATTTATTCAGTAACAACTTCATTTAAGTTTTGAGTAAATCAAGCAATTGTAACAACAGCCACCCCTCATTTGAAAAGTCACACAAGACTGGTCCAGTCAGTAGCGTTTGTACCCACCGTTTGCAGCAAAGCATTGGCGCATGGAGTTCACCTGGGTTCGGAGAACATGTTGTGGGATCGCTTCCCACTCTTAATGCAGGAACTGAGTCAGCTGGGGGACGCCTTGAGGTGGGGGTGGTTGCTGACTACACGTTGCCCCAGCACGTCACAGAGGTGCTCGATGGTAGCCAGATCAGATGAACGAGCTGGCCACTCCATCCTCATGATGCCCAGTTGCTCAAGGTACTCATCCACCACACGGGCGCGATGAGGTCGAGCTGCAGAACAGCATTGTCGCCTATGGCTTGGAGAGCTGGCTGGATGAGGGGCTGCCCAATTTCGTCCCGATAGAGCAGTCCAGTCCGAGTGCCTCAGATGACGTGGAGGGGGGTCCTGCCTTCCCTGCTGAAGCCTGCCCAGACCAAGACTGAGCCTCCTCCGTAGCGATCCACCTCGGACGCATCCATCCGTGAATCGCTCGCCCTGGCGTCTCCAGACCCTCACCCTGCCATCGTTGAAGGACACAGAGAACCGTGACTCATTAGTAAACAGAACCTGAGTCCATTGGAGTCTGTTCCAACTCACATGTTGACGACACCAGGCAACCCGGGCTCTGCGATGAGCTGGAGTGAGGGGTATTCTCACTGCTGCTCTGCGTAAAGCCAGGCCAATTTTGCGCAGACGTCGGCAGACTGTGCTTCTGCTGACGTTACCGTTTGCAGCTTGCATCAGTTGACGTCGCAGACGTGAGACGTGACAGTTCGGTCGCGCAGAGCCGCCACACAGAGGTATTTGTCCTCTCTTCTGCTGATGCAGCGCGGGCGTCCTGAGCAGGGTCGTCGTTCTGCCCTTCCAGTTTCTTGGAATCGTGCCAGCAGCCTCTGGATCACTGAATGGGACACTCCAAAACGTCTCCCAACTTCTCGTCCGGAAATTCCATCGTGCAGCCATGCTAGCGCGTGGCCTTGATCTGCAGGCGTTAGGCTTCGTCGTGGTGGCATGGTTAGTAAAGTGACAATTATGAGACTACTGTGCCGGCATTTGTAGCGAAACAGTAGTGATCAGTGTTCACGACTGACCCCTTTAGCACGTGCATCACGACTTTACCGAGTTTTTCCACCTGCCTGCCTTTGCTACGCTTGCCAATATCGCACAGCTTTTCACAAAAACCGACGATGTTTCACGTGCATTTGACACGTTCGTAGAACTTGATGAATTGTTGTCTATTGTTCCCTGTACAGTATACTGTATAAAGTCAACTTTAACCCATTTGGATCGAAAGAACATTGTATTAGCGTACTTCCGACGATAAACAATGACACAAAAGGTGAGGTGGCCCTTAAGTTTTGACCATTAGTATACATTATGAACGATTAACCCTTTTAACCCCATCATAGCCAGATGTAACGCACGCAGACTTGCCCACAGTCGCACGTACAGACTCTCACACAACAGACGCATACACCGCCACTGACTCAGACGGGCGCATTCATGCGGTAAAACTCAACACACGGGCTCCCTTTCTAAAGTAACTTTTATACACTAAAAGGTTCAAAAAGATTATCAAACTATATACACTTCTCTACTAACATTCGAACATCACGCACACACAATTCACAATATCTCGCCAGGCTAGGTGTTAGTTCTCAGTTTCCAACCTGCTTGATGTTATTGCCTGGTTACGTTGGTCCTTCTCACGTCTAGGCGTGCAAGTCCGTTGTATGCTCTTTCCTGTCGTCCTGTCTGTAACACGGACGTACTCGCACCGTAGCGCAGTTCTCGCTGTGATCCGGGTATCTTGGTCCCGATCAGACGCTCACTCTGAGCGAAGAGCTAGAGGGATGACCTCACGTTAGGTCCCACCTGTGAATGACGTCTCGGCGTCCGTCGTTCCACTCTTTACAAGCACTCTGAATACGACAACAAAAGTCCCAACGTAACACTTGCTAAACACACAACATATTGGATCAATGAGAATTGTCACGTAACCTGGCTGATACAAATAACTCACACGTTCATTCACACACACACACACACGTGCTTCATAAACTGTCTACTTCCGTAACACCCCCATATCTCTGTCACTATCTTGAAACAGACTATAGCCTAACACTCTTGATACACTACTCTATACACTGGAAAAGACTATGCTTAACCATCCACGTACTACCTTCATAGCGACTTAAAGGTCCGGGTTCAGCAATTAGTCAGTAGAGGACATCGAAAAAAAAATTTCAAAGTCCCTACCTGACACAGAAAGTGCAACCCTGATAGGGCCCCGTGTGATAGGATCCCCGAGCACGCACGTTACTATAGCTGCTGTAGAGTGTCAGACGTCCTTGACGGCTGTCACAGTTCACGAAAACAGGTATACACCATCCAGCTGCCTAAGGTCACTTCCAGTTGCATCTGTCCGTGCGCGGTAACATCCAATTCCCGTGCAACTACGACTGAAAAATATCCAACTTTCATTTTGCCGCACTGGTGTGAAGCCTGCACCGAGCCGCGACGTCCAGAACGTCCAAAAAAGGTCCAGCGAATGGTGGCGGTAAGTCCAACATGATATGGTGTGGTCTTTTCACTTTTTGTGGTACAAATATTACTTTTGTTGGTAAGTATATTTCCAACAACAACAAACACCTATGCGCGTGTAGCTGACGTCGTGTTTACAAAGGGAAGGTACTCGTAAATATGTATTATCAGGGGACACCACTCTAATGACCACTTCCTTGTCAACAACAAGAAGCCCTAGCGATCGTAATGTTATGTGTGTTCTGGTGTACAGGACACTAATTTCGGGGGAAATGATGACTGAGGAAATAACAGCAGACGACAGTGGTGAGAAGTAGGCAGAATACATCGATGAACAAGACGAAGAATAGATTGGAAATCTTAGCCTCACTGTTCGTCTCTTCTGTAGTTACTATATATACGTCACTATAGTAACAGCCTGAAACTTTGTTTTTAAATTTTCTCTCCTTTATAAATAAGTGTAATAGTTTCTGGGCAATTTTCTATTACACATATTTGTGTTATATACATAATGAAATATGCGATATATTCTGAGCTCTGGTCTGATGTACATTTAGAAGTTGCCACTTTTAGTTGCGATTTGTTTTGGGGGTTCGTGGTGGTTGTCAAGTTTTTGTGTAAATATCTTCAGAACGCCACGCCATTTTCTAGTACAAGACCCGTGTGTGCATTACATAACTATACAAATACCAGTCATTTGATTCTTTTTCAGTGCCACACCAAATGAGCTCACAGAGCAGCAAGCAGCTAATGTGTTATTTCTGTGGATACATTTGTGAAGCTAGTACAAAGTGAAGGTGCATCAGTAATGGAACAACGCCCAATCTCATCACAATACATAACAGATAATCGCAGTGGCAAGGTAAGTTGTGAACCTAAAATGTGTGTGTGTGTGTGTGTGTGTGTGTGTGTGTGTGTGTGTGTGTGTGTGTGTGTGTGTGTGTGTGTGTGTGTGTGTGTATGCTTGGGACAAAATGTACAGCTGGCTTATATTTAGAACAAAATATACAGCTGTCTGAATAGAATTAAATATACAGCTGTCTGAATAAAAAACAAAATATACCTGCAGTTGTCTGAACACAGACAAAATGTTCAGCTGTCTGAATGAAAACAAATGTACAGCTGCTCGCTGTATGAAAACAACATCAGCAATTGTCTGGATGAGAATATAATCAACAGGTCTAGGTAAGGATAAAATAATTATACCACTATAATCAACCTAAAATATATTTGTTCACAAAATAACAGCACATTTCAGTGTGATGAAATAGAGCAATACATGTATGTGCATAATTCATTATGAAACTCACAATCAGGTATATAAGTGGTCTATTGTAAGTTGGCTTGCCACTGATACAATGTATTTCTCATATTTTCCTGAAACCACAAGCTTATGAACAGGAGAAATATGAGTGACAAAAACTTATACTATCATTCTTGTATACCAAAATATTTTATTGCTAGTTTTTCTGTGAATCATGTAAATACATGTATGTATATATTGCTCCATATCATAACACTCAAATGTGCTGCTATTTTGTGACTAAGCCATTTTTAGAAAGCCACACGTACATGCGTATGTGCACACATGCCTATTTTCTGTATTTATTTCTTTTTCAACAGGTTTTGTCCATCCATGACTGTGTTTATGGTTTGTTTCTAGACAGCAGGGCTGTCACAAGGTCAGGTGACTTGAAACTGGTGAATGCACAGCATGGCATCGAGTTTCTGAAGACAGCAAGACCTGTCCGATAAGTTGTCACCGACAGAGTTCTACTGTAATCTCCTGCTACTTTCAGGTAATTATCAGTTTGGTGGCATTTGATTTTGAAGTATGGTACACCCGTGCGCTTGCACAAAATCATTTTTGTTTGTAAAAGTGTTATCACATCACACATAAAGTAGCTTATAGTGTCCTGGAAATATTGCTGTCACAACACTAAGTTATGATTTACATATGACTGCTACCTCCACACTGTAAGTATATTTACAAGTTGACAGTAAACATTATTATCATGGTGCCATGGTGGTTTTTCTCCCAAGTCTTCATAACAGCTAGTGCTAGCTACCGGTCAGTTTTCCACTCTGTAATGCATGTATCTTTTTTCCAGTATGAAATAGATTTGTATATTATTACTGACTTGATCGCAGCCACTGAAACATCTGGATCATTACTTTGATGTGTGGCACAAAGGCAAGCGAATTGCATAAAAGGTTTGAGTTGAGCTGTGTGTTTACATGGAGGATTATATCCTTGAGTGTATGCAGAACAAAAACACACGAAACTGTCCTGTCATCGAAATAACCTACTCAGTATAAACTGCTGCTGGTACATTTTCACTTTTGTGCTTTTTTTACTTTCAGGTTTTGCTTTATCTATTATATTGGCCATCTGTTTTCAGTTTCTTTGCTGCTGCCAAAGGCTAAACACCACTTGAAACAAGGGATAAAGCCTGTTATCAACCATCACCACACATTACGAGTGTCCTTGCCAGGCATGATCAAGGTATCATGTCTTATTTATGCACTTATTTTGACTTAGAGTTTAGATATGTTTCAGTCTCATCATTGAGTGTTTTGAGTGTTAGTCAAGGGGATGTATCTATGTGGCTGAAAATGAAATGGCCCCCCCAAAAAACTTTCATTGGCTACAAAGGCTACACAATGCGCAACAGGCTTACCATCCTTGACTTCAACCACCAAGTATGCAAGCAGTATACCAAGATTAGCAACAGGCACTCTGTGGCATACCAGGTAGCACAGCAGAAATATGCATAGTACATGTATGTTACACACTTGTGCAATTTCTGGTACAAGTGCAGTATTGTACATGTCATTTTCAGTATCATTACAGTACATGTATTTGTAGAAATATACTATTTAGGATTGTGACACTGACCATGAAAACTAATTCTTTCTTATGGCAAGTCAGGTGCAGAATTCCTGTTCATGTGCACTGTTTACAGTATGTAGTTATAACAAGGATGAAAAATGAAAGCAGACATGTATGCAATTTATGAAGAAGAATGTCCAAATGTATTGAAAACAAAAAATGTCCAACATTTTGCTTTTACATTCAACTTTAATACTTTCTTGTATAGAGAGTACAAAGTGCACAATATGGAGTATATATTACATGCATGTGTCCATTTATTCATGTCCCAACTACTTGTACAAACAGATGTAAACAATCTCCATGACAGAAAGTAAATTTTAAAAGTTAATGAAAATGTTCTCTTCATTCTGTTTTTCTCATCAAGGAATGTGCTCCGTGGCCTTGTATCCCCAATGCCTCACTGATGAGAAGCTCTCCAGTTCGTTACATTACCTACGCAGTACAGATGACAAGATTAAGCGACGAGTGTATGTGGTTTTTCAGCAGAAGTAAAGACTTGGAGGTTGGTTTCACACACATACACAACCAGATAGTGCCCTCAGGTAGTTTAGATTGGGGCTTAGAAACTGCCATCTGATTATGGCCACCTGACAAGAGCAACAGTGTTTGCTGTTGCCAAGCCCCATATGGCTCTCATGCCACAACTGAAAAAAATCTGTATGTAGAGTGTTGGTGATGTTTGATTGCTATTATAATGTGGGAATTTTATTTGCAAATGTGATGCTATAATTTTTGACGCTGCAAAATTTGACTTCGGTCTGCTTCTTACAAATATCTAGAAAAGTTGGTTCTTCTGTTAACTCGATCAGCTGGATCAAATTCAGTAGTTCTTGTTGTCCATTATTATTAGATGATTCCCACACAAACAGTAGGCCGGATTGTCTTCACTGGTCACGCGCTGATAAGGTGTCGCCGCTACTCCCACATTCGATATGGTCACCAGGGGCTGCTCATCGGTTGAGTGCATCTTTAGTCTCCCCCAGGGAAAAGTTGGTTATGTTGGCCTGAAAACATATTCATATAATATCATGTTACCAAGCAGCATTGCAAAGCTACAATGTCTTTTATTATTAGAACAAAACTGTATAAATCGTTTGACCATCACCAAGACAAAGAAATTGTTTGTAAAAGTTATTTTGCAAATCTGTCTTGTATGGAGTTTATTGATTACACTGGCTGTGATTGATTCATTACGGTTGGTTTCATGTTGAGTAGATTATACTGGCTGATACCCGGTAGCCAAGTAAACTCATCTAGAACAGTGTTTGCAGTACATCTTCACATGTACTAACTGACCTTTGTTCTTGTCTTGCAGCTGCCTGCTGAGAGCAAGTTGGGGCACACTGCACTGCATCAGGCTGTTTGCTGTTCCAAAGTTTCTGTGTGACATTGCTGCTAACGCCCCTGCAGTTTGGTGACATGTTTGACACTGGCCAGTCTGTTGTCTCTTCACTGGTTGGACCTGTCCATGAAGGCTGTCTGTCTGCTGTGGAATCAAGGCAATATTAGCATTTTGGTGGATAACAAAATTTAGCATATGATGATAGAACTATATTGCCATATGTAACATTACATTAGGAAATCGTTGCGGTATATATTATATATATATATATATATATATATATATATATATATATATAATATATATATATATATATATATATATATATATATATATATATATATATATATATATATATATATATATATATATATATATATATATATATAATATATATATATATATATATATATATATATATATATATATATATATATATATATATATATATATATATATAATATATATATATATATATATATATATATATATATATATATATATATATATATATATAATATATATATATATATATATATATATATATATATATATATATATATATATATATATATATATATATATATATAATATATATATATATATATATATATATATATATATATATATATATATATATATATATATATATATATATAATATATATATATATATATATATATATATATATATATATATATATATATATATATATATATATATAATATATATATATATATATATATATATATATATATATATATATATATATAATATATATATATATATATATTATATCTCCCTCACTTACCAAAACACAGTGACCAAGTTTGAATGACAGCATCATAAGCAAAATATACCATGCATATAATTCAATGACATCACTGAAATTGTTTCTTTATAATTAAAATGGTTGTCTCTGTTCTGTTTGTGTTTTTGCCTCATGTATTATTACAGTTATATATGGTGCAGGAAGTAAAAGTGCACATGTATGTTGTTCTGTAGAGAAGAACCCTATGAGGAAAGAACGTCGCTTAGAAATGACAGTTACAACACAATTTATTACTAGATAATATGAATAAAATTGTGTTGTAGCTGTCTTTTCTAAGCGTCTTCTTTTTTTCGTTGAGTTCGTCTCAGCATTACACACGCTTCGCAGTCACCATTTTGATCTGGACTATGTGGTTCTGTAGGGTACATAGACTACTTGGTCTTGTTGAGGATAGACATACTCATTTCATAAAAAAAATCAGCTGTATTTTTAGGAATTATGACAATCATGGTAATTGTGTTTTATTTATGTATACACTTATTGATGTAAACCTGCCTGTCCCGGATTGGCCTCCGCAGCCACGAAAATGCCTGCAGACGACGTGGGCAAGCCCTATAGAATCTTCGTTCGTGAAGTCAAGCCAAGAGACACTTATTGATGTACTTGACGATTTTGGTAAACTCATAAGAGAAGCCTCACAATGAAAGGCATTTTTAACAGTTTCACTCAGTACAGATATAAACAAATAAACCATACGTTGAAGTGTATTTGAAAACAATGTTTTTGTCACAAAATGAAGATCAAGTGAGATATACCTCTTGCTGTTGTGAACTGATATATTTCCTTGATATTTATTTTTGCGGGTTGAGTCATTTCAGTTTTCTGATAGAGAACATTGCTATATGGAGTAATCAGAAATAAATCCCACATGGTTTGCTGTCAGTGCAAACATAGATAAACTATGAATGAAATATATTGTGGTTAGAATACCAATTACATAATATATATATATCTGTTTCCTAACATTTATTTCATATCTCATAACCATAGCACGAGGTGAAAGAAACCTAATGCTCCAGCCGAAGGGGTGCACATGCCTGCATGATGCCAGCTTGCTTTCATCTGCTTCCTAAAGTCAATCGGGCAGGGGGGGGGGGGGGGGGGAAGAATTCGCACAACCCCCCAAAAATGGAAAAATTAGTAACATTTAAATTAATTTGGGTCGAGGGCATAAACAGACATAATTATATGGTCTTGTCAAAAAAATGTATACATTATTGGTATGGCGAAGGCCGGAACCATCTGCTGCGGCCCTGTATCTAATTATTTTGAAACTTGCCTCTCGTTTGCTCGTGCACCCTTTAGCTTGTAGTTGGTGTATCGGTGTTTGCTGTCAGGCACCTGCATGAGGTATGCATTGGGCAGGGTGCATTGCGTGTGCATAGACAGCAGTTGGTCTGGGGAGAAAATATTATCACTGAACTCATCAAGTTTGCAGACGGTAATTATCTTTTGTGATACAAAAAAAAACCAAAAAAAAACAACAAGATGAGAAGTAAACGACAAAGCAAAATATTACCTAGTGCTTAGATTCTTATCATGGAATCAAATTTTATGTCCGTGTAACACACACGAACAGGCACAATCACATCAATGGGTGACCGTCTTCACTCCTAGAAGCTGATTCAGCTTTTCAAAATCCCGAAAAGCTGAATTTCAGCTGTTTGGTTCAGACAGAACAGGCCTTCAGCCAGCCTGTTCCAAATGCAAAAGTCATACATTCTCATGAGCCCCTGCATCCGCAGGAGCTCATGGGAAAGTATATCGCTTGCTGGCCATGGATTTATGGGGCATATTTATGTCCCGTTTACATTCATTTCATATTCTCGCACTGTCACCCATGCACATCACATTGTTGCATGATGACCTGTAAATTATCTCCCAGGCTTTTGTGAAAAATAAAATCGTTTTGAGGTGGGCGTTTGCGCGTTGCTTAGCACGGGAGTGCTGTCCCTTACACACACATTATCTAGTAGCTTCCCTTCGTAAAAATGGCGACTACCATAAAGACTTGTTGTTTGCAAACGCTTTCGAGGAAACCTTGTTTTGGATAAATGCGAGGACATAAGAAATGAGAAGACCACGATATAGCATGTTCGACGTACCGTCACCATTCCCTGGGCCATTTTTGGACGCTGTGGACGTCGCTCAGTGCTTCCCAGTACCGGCCCAGAAGTGAAAGTTGGATAGTCATCTTTCGTTGTTGTTGCACGAGAATTGTGGGTGTTACCGTGTACGGACAGATGCAACTGGAAGTGACCTTTGGCAGCTGAGTGGCGTATACCTGTTTGCATGAACTGTGACAGCCGTCAAGGACGTCTGACACTCTACAGCAGCTATAGTAACGTGAATGTTCGGGGATCCCATCTGATGAGGCCCTGTCAGGGTTGCACTTCAAGTCAGGTAGGGACTTCGAAATTTTTTTTCGCTGTCCTCAACTGACTAATTGCTGAACCAGGACCTTTAAGCATACACACCTTACATTCCTTTAGTCATCCATCTCGGTAAATAACTGTATTCCAAAAACACCGGTTACTTCACTGAATTCTAAACCAACATAACTGAACCGAACCGGCCAACACTATACAAGCAAATTACTCTTAGCAACGCATACTGTCTTTAACTAAGCAACTATCAATACTACATAATATAGAAACATACCTGAATTCTAGGCTTTAGAGTCTTGGAATACGGGCTAGGTATCTCAAACACATCCGTTTCATACAACAAGACAGCCCGTACTGACGCATTTACTGCTCCGCCAGACAGCTTCCGCCTAGAACTCACTATAACAGAACTCACTAACTCCCCGTGTTAACCGTTCCTTAAAGATTTCACGTGGGCCACGGCCTCACGGACTATCGGCACAAAACAAACCGTTAACAAAAACCGTACCGTATTTAACCTAATGTGTGAGCACTATGCACGAGCATAGAGCTTCATCACACCAGAGCACAGCGAAAAAGTCCAAATGCAAGAGACATAGATCCTCATGAGCTTCCGCATATACTGGGGTTCATGAGAATCTATGCCTCTTGCCGGACTTGTTCATATCAGGGCCGGATCTGCGGGTGGTGGTGGTGGTGGTGGTGGTGGGGGGGGGGGGGGGGTTCAGGGGTTCCGGACCCCCCCCCTCCCCACACACACACACGAAATTCTTTAAAATACTAAAATACTAAGTCCCTTTTTGGGGTATTTGGACCCCCCCCCTCCCCCCGGTTGTCTCTATCACCAGCCCCCCCCCCACCCCCCACACTTTGGTACCGGTCTCAGGCCACTTTACATATTTCAAATACAAGCGATCAAAAATCTCTGTAACTTCAGTAGCTGAACTGGCCCTTCGTCTGTCTTGTACTGTGTTTGTCTTGTACTGTGTTTGTCTTAAATGGCGTAAATCCGTGTCTGTTACGTGAGTGTGTGCGTTGGTTTCAGTTCGCGGCGCTTTGAGTCGATTTCCCCAAAATTGAGAAAAAAACGCCTATATAATAACGGTATTATTATTATTATTATCAACACGCCGGCGTCTTCTCTCTCTCCCCCACCCCACCTTTCGATTTGTCGGCTGCTGGAAGCAAAGTCTAGCGTCGGGGAGGCTTTTTTAAAATCAGGTTAAAGGTCCAAAACAAAACGTTCGACCACCCCCCCCCTTTCTGAAGGTAACTGATCCGACACTGCATATCTGTGTTATGTGTACCAAAAAGTAACAACATCAAAATACATTGAAATATTGTTTCAGAATGTCATAAAATACAATTAGGAAAACTATTTACCAATCAGGTTACCATTGTACACGAAATGTAAACACTGCAAACCACAACTGCATCAACACTATTACTCAACATTTAGTTTGTATTCTAACTTGTACTGCCGGCAGCAAGCAAACACGACCCAACAACAACAGACATAGATCATCGTCGGCATGCAGCCGCAATGTCCAAAATCATAAACCATCACAACTGTACGCTTTTATATTAAAATAAGTGTATAATTCAGTAGCATGTTCGTACTTCGCTTCTGCCACGCAGATAGCCAGTACAAGTTATGTCCCTTTGATTGTAACATTAGTGTATAATTCAGTAGCATGTTCGTACTTCGCTTCTGCCACGCAGATAGCCAGTACAAGTTATGTCCCTTTGATTGTAACATTAGTGTATAATCAGTAGCATGTTCGTTCTTCGCTTCTGCCACGCATATAGCCAGTACAAGTTATGTCCCTTTGATTGTAACATTAGTGTATAATTCAGTAGCATGTTCGTACTTCGCTTCTGCCACGCAGATAGCCAGTACAAGTTATGTCCCTTTGATTGTAACATTAGTGTATAATCAGTAGCATGTTCGTTCTTCGCTTCTGCCACGCAGATAGCCAGTACAAGTTATGTCCCTTTGATTGTAACATTAGTGTATAATTCAGTAGCATGTTCGTACTTCGCTTCTGCCACGCAGATAGCCAGTACAAGTTATGTCCCTTTGATTGTAACATTAGTGTATAATCAGTAGCATGTTTGTTCTTCGCTTCTGCCACGCAGATAGCCAGTACAAGTTATGGCCCTTTGATTGTAACATTAGTGTATAATTCAGTAGCATGTTCGTACTTCGCTTCTGCCACGCAGATAGCCAGTACAAGTTATGTCCCTTTGATTGTAACATTAGTGTATAATCAGTAGCATGTTCGTTCTTCGCTTCTGCCACGCAGATAGCCAGTACAAGTTATGTCCCTTTGATTGTAACATTAGTGTATAATTCAGTAGCATGTTCGTACTTCGCTTCTGCCACGCAGATAGCCAGTACAAGTTATGTCCCTTTGATTGTAACATTAGTGTATAATTCAGTAGCATGTTCGTACTTCGCTTCTGCCACGCAGATAGCCAGTACAAGTTATGTCCCTTTGATTGTAACATTAGTGTATAATCAGTAGCATGTTCGTTCTTCGCTTCTGCCACGCAGATAGCCAGTACAAGTTATGTCCCTTTGATTGTAACATTAGTGTATAATTCAGTAGCATGTTCGTACTTCGCTTCTGCCACGCAGATAGCCAGTACAAGTTATGTCCCTTTGATTGTAACATTAGTGTATAATCAGTAGCATGTTCGTTCTTCGCTTCTGCCACGCAGATAGCCAATACAAGTTATGTCCCTTTGATTGTAACATTAGTGTATAATTCAGTAGCATGTTCGTTCTTCGCTTCTGCCACGCAGATAGCCAGTACAAGTTATGTCCCTTTGATTGTAACATTAGTGTATAATTCAGTAGCATGTTCGTTCTTCGCTTCTGCCATGCAGATAGCCAGTACAAGTTATGTCCCTTTTATTGTAACATTAGTGTATAATTCAGTAGCATGTTCGTTCTTCGCTTCTGCCATGCAGATAGCCAGTACAATTATGTCCCTTTTATTGTAACATTAGTGTATAATTCAGTAGCATGTTCGTTCTTCGCTTCTGCCACGCAGATAGCCAGTACAAGTTATGTCCCTTTGATTGTAACATTAGTGTATAATTCAGTAGCATGTTCGTTTTTCGCTTCTGCCATGCAGATAGCCAGTACAAGTTATGTCCCTTTGATTGTAACATTAGTGTATAATCAGTAGCATGTTCGTTCTTCGCTTCTGCCACGCAGATAGCCAATACAAGTTATGTCCCTTTGATTGTAACATTAGTGTATAATTCAGTAGCATGTTCGTTCTTCGCTTCTGCCACGCAGATAGCCAGTACAAGTTATGTCCCTTTGATTGTAACATTAGTGTATAATTCAGTAGCATGTTCGTTCTTCGCTTCTGCCATGCAGATAGCCAGTACAAGTTATGTCCCTTTTATTGTAACATTAGTGTATAATTCAGTAGCATGTTCGTTCTTCGCTTCTGCCATGCAGATAGCCAGTACAATTATGTCCCTTTTATTGTAACATTAGTGTATAATTCAGTAGCATGTTCGTTCTTCGCTTCTGCCACGCAGATAGCCAGTACAAGTTATGTCCCTTTGATTGTAACATTAGTGTATAATTCAGTAGCATGTTCGTTCTTCGCTTCTGCCATGCAGATAGCCAGTACAAGTTATGTCCCTTTGATTGTAACATTAGTGTATAATGGACATTATCCGGAATTCCGATGCTACTCTCTAACCCCATGATTTCGAGAGTTAACTCCCCTGTTACAGGGAACGCACAATGCCATTTTTAACAAAATGCCTTCAGTCAAACGTTGCGCTTGGGGAGAATGCAAAACAGACAGCAGATATCCTGAACGCTGCATTGGGAGTAAAATTCCATATATTACATGAACACGTGCATGTACTTATTTAAATTGCGCAACAAAACACACAGTACTTACTAAGAGCACAAAAAGTACTCAGAATTGGTAGGCACGGAAACCGTTGCCATGCGTCCGGTGACCCTCATTAAGATTTAACATGAGGGTAAAAGGTTTTTAAAATAAATACCATACAATACTGTGATACATGTATAGATTTTACCATCACGATCAATACCATCTTGAATCTACACAACATACTACTAGGTTCTACCTCTAGTGTAGAATAGCAAGACCCATCATTTTTGGTTATTTTCTGCCACGATCCGATTTAACACAAACGAACAAGTGAAACAAAAAAATTTTAATGTAACGGACCGGTTGCTTGCATAGACTAGTATCCGTAAAAATACACTACATAAATTATTCAAAAAAATAATTGACTCACCCCCCCTTGCAGGTGCAAAATGCAGATAAAATGCAGCTTCTCGTGTCAACATCCACTTTTGTCAGGATAGACCATGTAAAATAAAATGGGGCTTTGGTAACAGGATCCCTGTCTCTTGTCCTTGGTTTGACTGAGGCCTTCACTGCGAAATAGCCATCAGTCATTTGGATTGTTTCCAAGCTGTTCACATAACCATCTTGCATCAGGCTATAGGCTTCTGATCGTCTGTAGTCCCTTATGGCTGATAAGTTCATGTTCTGATTTAGTAAATATGTACAGATGTCGAATATAGAGAACTCTGGCAAAATATTCAGGTCTGTAGTCCCAGATAACAAAGCAGGGTTCGACAGTTCGATGTTCCCATCTTTGAGCTTTGCTCCGATCACTTCTACCCGATCTTCAGCACAGCACTCGGGATCAACGGGTAGTCCAATGTCAAGAGCCTTTTGTACGAGATCAAAAAGCTCTGCTTTTCTGCTTTGGCCAACACAAACTCCTCTTTCTTGCAAAAACCTTTGTAGCTCGCTCAATCGCCATGCTTTCTTCTCCACCATTTTGATCCCAGTAACATGGGAGTTAACTCTCTAAATCATGTGGTTAGAGAGTAGGCGCGGAATTCCGAAGTAGGTCTATTCAGTAGCATGTTCGTTCTTCGCTTCTGCCACGCAGATAGCCAGTACAAGTTATGTCCCTTTGATTGTAACATTAGTGTATAATTCAGTAGCATGTTCGTTCTTCGCTTCTGCCACGCAGATAGCCAGTACAAGTTATGTCCCTTTGATTGTAACATTAGTGTATAATTCAGTAGCATGTTCGTTCTTCGCTTCTGCCATGCAGATAGCCAGTACAAGTTATGTCCCTTTTATTGTAACATTAGTGTATAATTCAGTAGCATGTTCGTTCTTCGCTTCTGCCATGCAGATAGCCAGTACAAGTTATGTCCCTTTTATTGTAACATTAGTGTATAATTCAGTAGCATGTTCGTTCTTCGCTTCTGCCACGCAGATAGCCAGTACAAGTTATGTCCCTTTGATTGTAACATTAGTGTATAATTCAGTAGCATGTTCGTTCTTCGCTTCTGCCATGCAGATAGCCAGTACAAGTTATGTCCCTTTGATTGTAACATTAGTGTATAATTCAGTAGCATGTTCGTTCTTCGCTTCTGCCATGCAGATAGCCAGTACAAGTTATGTCCCTTTTATTGTAACATTAGTGTATAATTCAGTAGCATGTTCGTTCTTCGCTTCTGCCATGCAGATAGCCAGTACAAGTTATGTCCCTTTTATTGTAACATTAGTGTATAATTCAGTAGCATGTTCGTTCTTCGCTTCTGCCATGCAGATAGCCAGTACAAGTTATGTCCCTTTTATTGTAACATTAGTGTATAATCAGTAGCATGTTCGTTATTCGCTTCTGCCATGCAGATAGCCAGTACAAGTTATGTCCCTTTTATTGTAACATTAGTGTATAATCAGTAGCATGTTCGTTCTTTGCTTCTGCCATGGAAATAGCCAGTGATCGATTGATTAGTTCCGGGTTTAACGTCCGCCACGGCACCGATGTGATAATGGATGGCCCTGACGGGCGGGTTATGGGGGACAGGGAAATCTATTGCCTATGAGCTATTTCGGACTCAGATAGCCAGTACAAGTTATGCCCCTTGTCACGACTAGGGAATGATAGACGAGAAGAAGATGAGGACTGAAGAGGTAGAATGACAGACGAGGACAGACGAGAAAAAGATGAAGAGCCCTAGTGTCTTGCTTCAAGACGGGTCGCATCTCAGCAAACGCAACACAAAACAATTCCTATACGAGTACACACAGTTTATTCCTTTCAACGCCCCCTACCCCCTTCGTTCAACCCTCCCTTCTACCCTCTCCCCTCCCTTAATAAATAAAATGAAAAAAAAAAACCAACAACAAAATAAGACGATACCACTATGACTAGGTTAACCCTTCCGCCGAGTGGAGGAACTAACGATTCCTTGCACTAGGCGGATACACTTCACACCAACAACCACAAGGGGGAAAAAAAGGGAAAAGAAAACAATTCAATAGTCTAACGCCGTCCACTCAAACTGTTCACAACATAATCATCCATACACAAAACTCTGGCGCCGTCCACTACAGTTCACCACTCAATCTTTCATGCTCGACTCGCCCGCGCCGTCTACTACACAGTTCATAATACGAAAAGGAAAAAACTACACCAAGACAGGGCGAGTGGGGGGGGGGGGGGATAAGTTAATGAGGGTGAGACCACTGTGGTAAGAAGATGCATGCTGGCGGCTCCTCCTTCCCTTCCAGCTCCCCTCGCTAGTCCTTCGGTCTTGGTCCCTTGTCCCTTAACGCGCTTCCGTGGTTTGGGACTGTCGGCGACCGCGGTCCGGCGAACGTGACGCTGTAGGCGCCCGTGCGTTTCCCATGCCGATCCCGCCCCGGCGAAGCGTGGTTGGCCCAGGTCAGCTCTCGACTGGTGCCGTCGACTCGGAATCATATACGTCAGACTCTGATGACTCTGAGTACTCTGAATCACATGTCTCGCTGTCTCCTCGCAACAAGGGAAGATTATCAAGGCTCAGATGATAATCAACGGTGCTACTGTGACACGTCATATTGATTCCGGAGCCAGTGTTAATGTGATAAGCGTCCGGCATGTTAAGGAAACTAAGTTTGAGCACTGTAAGACCAAACTTCACATGTACAACGGCTCGGTACTGAAACCGAAAGGCAAAGCTATGCTCACTGTAATAAACCCGAAAACAGGCCAGAAGCTCAAGGCTGAGTTTGTTGTGATGAAAGAAGACTTTACAACTCTGATCGGCAAGAAAACTTCTGAAGATATGAAGCTCATCACTGTGCACTACAAGAACTTTGAAAGTATTGCCAAGATTGACCGTGACTCTGATTCTCTACTCTCTGAGTATCAAGACGTGTTTGGTGATGACCAAGGTAGTCTTCCTGGAGTAGCTCACTTTCAGGTTAACGACACTGTGTCACCTGTCATCTCGCCTTCTTGTCGCATACCTCATGCCATGAAGTCTGAAGTGAAAGCTGAACTTCAGAAGCTCACTGAAAGACAGATAATCACCATAGTGTCTGAATCTACCAGTTGGTGTAGTCGGATGGTCGTTGCACGGATGAAATCCGGAAATCTTCGTATCTGCCTTGATCCGAAACCTCTGAGTAAGGCTATCAAGCGTGAATACCACCCACTACCAGTGATGGAAGACATCCTTCCCAAGCTCGCCAATGCCAAGGTCTTCTCCAAACTTGATTTGAGGAACGCTCACTGGCATGTTCATCTCCATGAAGAATCCAGCAAACGTACCCATTTTGGACGTTATCTTTGGAAGGGAGTTCCATTTGGTACGTCTGTGAGTAGTAAACTATTTCAGAAACGTCTGGACCAGGCACTGGAAGGTCTAGATGGCGTTATCAGCGTGTCTGATGACATCATCGTCTACGGTGGAGATACTGCGTCTCATAATGCGAATCTCCGAGCACTTCTCGAAAGATGCCGCACCCTGGGTATTCGACTGAACCCAGACAAGGCTGAACTCCGCAAGAGCGAAATCTCCTTTTTAGGACATTTGGTCACATGTGATGGTCTCAAGATAGATCCTGAGAAAGTAGAGGCTGTTCTCAAGATGCCAAAGCCTGAAAACGTGAAAGGTGTCCGCTGTTTCATTGGATTTGTCAACTACCTGTCCAAGTTCATGCCGAGACTTTCTGATGTCTTAGAGCCCATCAGACAGCTCTCACGATCTGATGTGGAATGGACATGGACTGAAGCCCATGACGAAGCCAGAGTGGCCTAGGAGCTGTTCTTCTCCAAAAAGATCGTCCTGTCGCTTACGCTAGCCGTGCTCTGACTGAAACTGAGACGAGATAATTAAATGCCCAAATAGAGAAAGAACTTCTCGCCGTTGTTTTCGCACTGGAGAAATTTCATCAGTATACTTTTGGCAAATCTGTGAAAGTCCAGAGTGATCACAAACCGCTGGAGTCAATCCTGCAAAATCCCTTGTCCGCTGCACCCAGGCGACTTCAAGGAATGATGCTGCGCATCGGTGGCTACGATGTCCAAGTCCGCTACAGGAAAGGAAAAGAGCTCCTCTTTGCTGATGCCCTATCTCGTTCCTACATCGACAAACAAGGAGAGTTCGAAGAAGAGTTCGAGCACATCAATATGGTTGACACTCTGCCCATCAAGAAGAAAAGACTCCAACGGCTAAAAAAAGCAACTGAGCAAGACACCAGTCTTCAGAAACTAAAATCTGTCATCATGAACGGTTGGCCAGAAGAAAAATTGTAATACAGCCTGCCAACTGAAGTAAACCCATATTTCAGTTTTCGTGATGAACTGACTGCTCAAGATGGTCTGGTCTTCAAGGGAGAAAGAGTTGTCATTCCAATCTCCATGCGCTTGGAGATGAAGCAAAAACTTCATGAAACTCACAACGGAATTGATGCTTGCTTGAGAAGAGCAAGAGAATGTTTGTACTGGCCGGGAATGACTGCAGAGATCAAGAATTTTACCTCCACTTGTGAAATGTGCCAAACATTCCCATCAGCAAACCAACCTGAGACGTTGCTTTCTCACGAAATTCCTTGGGAAAAGATTGGCTTGGATTTGTTTGATTTTGAAGGACGAGACTATCTTATAACTGTTGACTATCTTTCCAAATTTTGGGAGATAAACAGACTGGAGAATACAAAATCTTCCACTGTCATTGACAAACTGCGATTTCACTTTGCCAGATACGGTTTGCCAAGCATTGTTGTTCCGACAATGGACCACAATTTACATCAGACAGCTTCAACAAATTCTCTGAGAAGTATGACTTTGAACACATTACTTCTGACCTATACCATCACCAGAGCAATGGAAAAGCGAAATCTGCCGTCAAGTCAGCCACAACTCTGATGAGAAAGAACAGAGGCAAAGACCAGTTGTTGGCACTGCTGAATTTCAGAAATGTACCGTGTCAGAACACGGGAACATGTCCTGCACAACGTTTTCTGAACCGACGCACACGAACTCTGATTCCCACTTCCAATAATCTCCTAAAGACAGAACTCCATAACTCTGATATTGAAAAACTGAAGCTGCATCAGAAGAAACAAAAGATGAACTTCGACAAACATGCCAAGGACCTACCACCTCTAAAAGAAGATGATAACGTCGTCATGCAACCTTTTGTTCTCGTAAAGAAGAAATGGTCCAAAGGCCCGAAAGGTCGTAGCTCGTGATGGTCGATCTTACCACATTGAAACTGAAGATGGCGCTGTATATCGTCGAAACAGAGTTCACCTGAGAAAGACTGAGAAGCTGATTCCTGAACCTCCTCATGTCTCACCTGACCCTGAACCTGCAATGGATCCACTTGTACCTGCTCAACTCACTGTACAAAATCCTGATGACACTACACAGATCGAGACTGAGATGCCCGTGAAGTCCGTGCCAACTCCTGTGTCGAGTCAGGTAAAGTCTCCACCCTGTTCCAGCCCATCCAAGACTCCGACCCGTAATCGTTCCGGTCGTGAAGTCAAGAGTACCAAAATGAAAGACTTTGTCTATGTTTCAAAGTGACTGTATTAGTCGTGTCAGAAAATGTCCGTCGCATCAAAGTCGGTTCGCGAATTTTCGGTTGCGTTATTTTTGTTTTAAATTGGTCGGGTTTTTTTTGTTGGTATGTAAATTTTCTCGAAAACAAAGGGGATGTTACATTATTGACTCATATTTTGGTTCGAAGTTATGTACTAAGGGAGATCACTCTCTCTCTCTCTACCTCTCGTATTGTAATGGCGCCCTATGCAGAAGTAAAACCTTGTTTTGAGCCAACAAGCCTCTTGATTCTTGCTTTCCACGCAAGTAACACAACACATAGTACACACGTAACAATACTAACAAACTTAACGAACGCTCGCATGGTCTTTTGCACTTACCTCCTCTGAGACTCAACGCAGGCGCCGCCACCCGAGGTCAAAACTAACCCCAGTCTCCGGCCTCCAACAACCCGGCGACTGGAACGGCGCTGTGTCGCTAACACCCACAGTCTGCCACTGACTTCCAACAGCCAGCAAACAGGGACGACCTGGCCCAGCCGAGTACAGCTGCTAACTAAACTAATGCCGAGAACTCTCGGCCGTGACCATGCCGCTGCGTGCTAATCCCATGCCCCGCGCGTGCAACACACAAAACACTCATCCGACTCAGCCAACTCACAAGCCCTAGTCCCTACCTGACCGGTGCTACGGTACTTTCGGCTAATACTACGCGAAACGGTCTCCAACCGTGGCATATCCCCCAACTTCAGACGAAAGCACCGCCTACACTAAAATCACTATCGTTTAGAACAGAGATGCGACTGGGTCGCTTTGCCTATTCCGTCATGCGACTCAAATAGTCGGCTCCAACATTCTCCATCCCTGGAATAACTTTAACTACGAAGTCGTGTTCTTGTCGTTGGGGTCCATCGGAACCTGCCAGTATCCCTTACTCAGATCCAGCTTGCTGAAATACTTCGCCATCCCCAGCTTTGCAATAGATGTTCCGTATCCGGCATGGGTTCACAATCGGACTCTATAGCGGTGTTGAGGCGCCTAAAGTCGATACAGAATCTCGTGGACCCATCCTTCCTTACTAAAACGATTGGCCAACTGTATGGCGACGAAGCGGGTTCGATCACCCCCATTTCAAGCATGGCCTTGTCTTCTGATTTAATGGTTTCCACTTGGGAATGCGGCAGTGGAAACTGCCTGACCTTGATTGGTACTTGTGACGTCAGCGTAATGCTACAGTGTTCCAATTTGGTTCTCAAAGGCAAGTCCGTCAAAATCTATTGGTACTTGATACACACTTCCTCCACCTCCTCTTTTTGGTTTCGCGTGAGATCCAGGTTGACTCCGACGTCCCGATATGATTCATCTGCCTGTAGTGGAATTAGGGGAATCACGCCTCCTGCCAACCTATTCGCTCTCCCGGCCTCTCCGCCTTCCGACCCGTCTTTAACGATCAACGCCGTCGCTGCTACTTTCTCTGCTGGTGCGGGCGTCTCCCTCTCCGTATAGGCTTTCAGCTGGTTCGCATGAACAGTTTTTCTTTTCCTCTCACGCGTACCCTGTAGTTGGTATCACCCTTCTTTTCCCTGACAACGTACGGGCCCTGCCAGGCCATCTCCATTTTGCTTTTGACAGGGTAGAAGAGCAGCACCTTGCTCCCCACCTCAAATGTTCTGGCCTTGGCCCTCTTGTCGAAGCTGCGCTTATACCTTTGGGTGGATTTCGTCAATTGTGTCTGGGCTAACTTGCACGTTTTCTTGATTCTGTTGCGGAGTTCGACTACGTATTCTGCCACCGTGCGTGTTTCGGCATCAACCTCCTCATCAGTCCACAACTTCTGGAGAACTTGTAGCGGACCTCTTACTGTGCGTCCGAAGAATAGTTCGAAGGGAGCGAATCCTGTAGATTCCCGCGGCACTTCCCTGTAGGCGAACAGTTAGTTATTTGGGTTTAACGCCGAGTAGGCAACTAAGGCCATCTCACGGCGGGATGGATAAAAGTCTGGTCAGCCAGACCAAAAGAAAGGTCTTAAGACATGATGTAAATATACCTTAAAAATATGTCAGGCTAAAATGTCGCACAGGTCTTTAAAGAAAACTTCGACAGACTCTCAAAAAAGTCAAAATAATAGAAACATCATAGTCTATAAATGCTCAAATCTTATTAAAAATATGGCACTCTCTCAGAAAACTGAAGATCTTGCCCGGGGGCACATCCCGGAACAAAACCTTCAAGGAGTCTGCTGTGTCGATTAGATCAGCACAAGACAGCAAAAGGTGTTGAACAGAGTACTGCTCATCGCAGGCATAACACCATGGACGCTCCTGCTGTTTTAGTAATAAGAGTGCTTAACATACGTGTGGCCGATGTGGAGCCGAGCAAGGACAGTCTCCTCACGGCGGCTGCCGCAGCGATAAGATAGACCGTCGGACAACTTAGGAAGGGCTTCATGCAGCTTGTTAGCTTCCTCTTTGTCCCACTCGGACTGCCACTCACGGACTATGTACCCACTAACCACATGTCTAAAATCACTATAAACAGTCTGTGTGTCTGGGGCAGGGTCGTTGCGGGCATCGTTGGCAGCAGAATCTGCGATCCTGTTGCCTTCGATGCCTACATGCCCTGGGACCCAAATAAAAATGATGTCATAATATTCCTTCATCAAGTCTGCGTAGAGCCCTCTGATCTGCACCAGCAGTGAATGGTCATTTTCCGTGCCCTGAAGGGCCTGCAGGGCAGAAAGAGAGTCAGACAGAATCAGGAAGTTGCTTTCTCTAGATCGATAAGCATGCTTGAGTGCCAGCAGAATCGCCTGCAGTTCTGCACTAAATACAGATGAGTGGTCTGGGAGGCGGTGCTTAAATGGGCACAGTGGAACTTATCAAAGAAGAAGAAACTGATGCAAATCACGACTGAAACACACGCTTTCAAAATGCGAGGGACATGTTTTACTAATCTTCATACACTGTGGAAATGACTATCACCTAGGGACGCGTGTCCTAATTTCCGGCGCGCGGCCTGAACTTTTGAAGCAGAGAGAAAGAGAGAGAGAGAGAGAGAGAGAGAGAGAGAGAGAGAGAGAGAGAGAGAGAGAGAGAGAGAGAGAGAGAGAGAGAGAGAGAGAGAGAGAGAGAGAGAGAGAGAGAGAGAATGACAATGACAATGACAATGAATCTTTATTTTCCAAGGATAAAAAGATTTAGGTCTGAAGACCTTTCTTCCATCTTGTCCTTGCTAAACTACTTACACACCCACTCACGGGGACACACCATAAGCGCCCAACAAGGCGAGTCATACTGGCTGCCCCCCTCGATCAGCTGCCGCTCGAAGGTGACAGCAGGGATACAGCCAGTGTGTACATATGGCGATCATATACAAAAACATCATAAACACATTTAATACACATAAAGAAATATACATGCGCTACCATCTAACAAGTGTACCATAAGATTAAAACAACAACAACAACAACAACAATCAGATAGACAAATTCAAAATACCACGTCATTCTAAAACAAAAGCAGTTTACGATTGCATTTGTAGCAAATGCTGATGAAGCCGTGTCTTGAAAGCATTTATGGTCGTGATAGATTTTATTTCTTTTGGAAGTAAATTCCATTCTTTGGCTGCTGAATATGACAAGGCCGATTTAAAAATGTCAAGGCGGGGCCTAGGCACTACCAGGCCGTTCCTCAGTGTCGGGTACGGAGTGTGAGGAGCCTTAAAGAGAGCAGCGAGATATCCAGGTGATTTTGAAAGTGTGATATTACGCATAAATACACATTTATTGAATAAAAGTGCTTACGAGAGAGAGAGAGAGAGAGAGAGAGAGAGAGAGAGAGAGAGAGAGAGAGAGAGAGAGAGAGAGAGAGAACCTCAATGATGTCGTCACATTTCCGGTGTGACGTAGTGTAACACGTGACACAAATGGCGGCTTGGTGAGTGGCACAGAACACGTCCGCCTGGTTACTGGGGTGTGTTTCACACATGCGGCGTCTGCTGGCCATCAGGTCTTGAGGCGTGAGTGCAGACAAAGCGCTGACTGTGTGATGCCTTGCTACAGCCATGTCGGTATGGAGTTTGCTGCACGAAGGGCAGTACTTCTCCCAGCACTGAAGACAGAATTCAGATGCAGCACACCAATGTTTGTGGAACAATTCTGAAATTATGTATAAGCATAAGAGTTTGTTCCGCTTTAGAGACTGGGTGCGTGCTGGTGTTTGCTTTGTAGACGATGTCTTGTCTGATGGTAATATCATATCTTTTCTTCAAATATGTCAAATGGTCGGCAACAAGCCTTGCCGGCTGTTTGAATACAACGCTTTGTGTACGGCCATTAGGGCACGTATGGCTCGCGAGGAGCCTTTTTTGTACCACGCAACTATATAGAGGCTTTGCGGTATGCACCCCGTGCTATCCGCTTATCTCTGGTAACGGCAAGTACAGCGGTGCCTAGAGCATTGTCCTTTTGGCAGAGAAAGTGTGGTGTTACTGTGTCAAATGCACACTGGTCTGTAGCGGAAAAATGTGTAAAAGAAACAAGGCTGCGATTACTACACTGGAAAATACTTCATAATATATATCCTACAAATATTCTTCTGCATAAGATGGGCATTAAGACATCTGAGAAATGCAACTTTTGTGATGACAAAGATTACATAGAACATTTCTTTTGGTCATGTAATAAAATTCGTAAACTCTGGGAAAGCGCAACAAAACATATTCAAAGACTAACTTCTATCTCTCTTCAGTTAACTGCAAAAGATGTGTTATTTGGCTTTGAAGTTGACAACATGCAGAATAGTGACGTGAAAGTTATTAACCATATTATACTTGTCGCCAAAATGTGTGTTGGTAAATATAGATACGGAAAGAAGCTAGATATAGTTTGCATGTTGGAGCAGGATTTGCTCGTCCGGAAAATGACACATGCTTAATACAATGAGTAGAGCATGTAACAAAATGTAATCTGTAAGGCCTCACTCCTACTGTGTTTAGTTATTCTCCCTAATTTGATTTTATTTGAATATTGAATGTCATCTCTGAATATTTTAATGTATGAACCAAAACACAAACATGCACTAAAAGATCAGAACAGATACCCACGGCAATCAAGCAGACAAGCAAGAGCACACACACACACACACACACTTTCCCACTTAGCAGTAACGGTAAGACAGCTAAATCATTGTCCATCTTGTAACTTATGTCCATTTAGATTCGAACACAAACACCTCTTTGTATTGGCTACTTTGATTAATAAAAAAAAAAAGAAGGTAAACAAACAGTTAGCTCCCCTTACCTCTTTCTTATAGTAGTAGTTAGTAGTTAGTATTAGGACAAAATAGGCCGTGAGGCCTTTGCAAATATCCTTTCTTTCTTTAATACTTTATGGGTCTGTAATGCATGCAAATCTTCCTATAAATCATTCATCATAGCAATAGAAAATCTCTTTAAATTTAAATGTTTGGTAATAGTAGTGTGAGGACAAAATAGGCCGTGAGGCCTTTGCAAATATCCTTTCTTTCTTTAATTACTTTATGGGTCTGTTATGCATGCAAATTTTCCTATAAATCATACATCATAGCAATAGAAAATCTCTTTAAATTTAAATTTTGGTAATTCGTCCAGCTGGTTTTTTAAAATAATTTATATTAGGTGCTTTTTTTTTTTAATGAAACTGGTAACTTATTCCAAACAATGGCAACTCTGTTAGAAAAACAAAACTTCCGCAGGTTAGTGTTGCTGTGCCGTACAAAGATTTTCCCTTCAGAGTTTCGGATTCTGTCACAAAACCGTGCTGCAAAAAAGTCGTTCCAATTTAAGTCGTCGATGCCATTATACATTTTAAAAACTTGGATTAAGTCTCCACGTATTCTACGTCCACGTAAGGAACGTAGTCCAAAGTATTTGAGTCTGTCTAAGTAAGTCATATTTCTACATTCTTTAACCAGCACCCGCACCACCAACGCAACTCGTCCCCTGGGGCCCCCACCCTTTGAGTCAGGCAGAGACCCTTTGACCCCGTTATATAAACACTGTATTTATTTATCCCTAGGAAGGACAATATCACATTGAGTCGTGAGGTCGATATTCCGAAGTCTGAAAGCTTCCGTCTGAAGACCTCGTTATAGTTCACGATACAGACTGACCGTGATAGTTCAAGGGTCAGAATGGCTCCTAGCCTAAGCGCCAAGTGATTCTGACACCACCGTTCAACCATCATTGTCGATGAATGTCTTCTTGCCGTGTGTCATTGCTGAATGAGATAAGCAGAGTATCAATTAAAATGTGAAGTTTGTAAAGTTCTGTTCCGGTCTCTGCCCCTGATCTGTCGTCGTTTTACTTTTTAGACATTGAACCTTAAAAATCTTCCGCCTACTTGTTGTTGAAACAAAATCCAGTCTTGTTGGACTACTACAGTAATGCACTTTCCGAGGAATGACAGCAAAGGTATATGCGTACTTGTCTGTGATTTTGGACCTTGCGAGATGGAGCAATAAGGACCAAAATCACAGAGAAGAACACACATATGTGCCCAATACATCTTGCTGTTTGAAAAGCGACTAGTTCAAATGCCACTGAAAAACTACTGTACTTCAACTGACATTTAGATTTCACGACAAACCCCACAACTCTGACAACACAATACATTACAGACATGCCCCAACACAATTTGTTGAGCGCAATTTGTTGCTGCAGTTCCTTCAGCTGATATAACACATTCTACCCAAGGACCGGAATGCCCACATTTTGAAGTTGCCATCTGAAGGACTGTAGTACAATTCTAGAGAAAGATCGGGCATGATAGTTCAGGGGTGGTGGCAGAAATAGCTTGGCGCCTATGGGCGCCAAGTTATTCTGTCACCACCCTTGAACTGTCATGCTCGATCCATGTCTTGCTGTGGCGTGTCGGAGCTGAATGAGATAAGCGTTGTCATAACACTGAAGGTGCAAGAAAACATGGCGCCATACATTTGGACGACACAATCGCAAGTTAGAGATTTACGACCATTTGACAAAAGTCTGCCGGTTATCTGTACATAGGTCCGCCTCAGTATATCGCGGTACCCGTGAGCCATCAAGTCACACCGCGTTATTCGTCATCGCGTTATTGTAGTGCTGAATGTACACGGACTAGAGAAGAAGAAAAGACGCTTGGACCGATGTCAGCCTTAGCTTGTTTGCTTACATCCGCTCGCGGGCCGACCAAGGTTTATGTCGGCCCGAGTACCTTTTGCTCACCGGGCATCCCCCATGGGAGCCAAAGACGTGTGCGCGTTAAATCCGGTACCGCGCTAAACTGGAGCTCGTAATACTGAGTCTAGAGATGACAGACTGATGTGGACACGGAGTGTGTGCTGGTACGTGGTGTGTCACTGTGTGCCTTATATTTGTTACACGCGATAATAATAATAATAATAATAATAATAATAATAATAATAATAATAATAATAATAATAATAATAATAATAATTATAACATAAAAAATAAAGGGTTTTATACAGCGCTAGATCCCCAAAGCGCTTTACCAGACGTGTGCTGTGTTACAATGCGCTCTTTCCTCCCACCCACAGTACCGCCTTTCCCTGCAGTGTCCTTTAGGATAACACAATCGTAATTCGTACCATGATATGAGTGACATTTAGATTTCACGACAAACCCCACAACTCTGACAACACAATACATTACAGACATGCCCCAACACAATTTGTTGAGCGCAATTTGTTGCTGCAGTTCCTTCAGCTGATATAACACATTCTACCCAAGGACCGGAATGCCCACATTTTGAAGTTGCCATCTGAAGGACTGTAGTACAATTCTAGAGAAAGATCGGGCATGATAGTTCAGGGGTGGTGGCAGAAATAGCTTGGCGCCTATGGGCGCCAAGTTATTCTGTCACCACCCTTGAACTGTCATGCTCGATCCATGTCTTGCTGTGGCGTGTCGGAGCTGAATGAGATAAGCGTTGTCATAACACTGAAGGTGCAAGAAAACATGGCGCCATACATTTGGACGACACAATCGCAAGTTAGAGATTTACGACCATTTGACAAAAGTCTGCCGGTTATCTGTACATAGGTCCGCCTCAGTATATCGCGGTACCCGTGAGCCATCAAGTCACACCGCGTTATTCGTCATCGCGTTATTGTAGTGCTGAATGTACACGGACTAGAGAAGAAGAAAAGACGCTTGGACCGATGTCAGCCTTAGCTTGTTTGCTTACATCCGCTCGCGGGCCGACCAAGGTTTATGTCGGCCCGAGTACCTTTTGCTCACCGGGCATCCCCCATGGGAGCCAAAGACGTGTGCGCGTTAAATCCGGTACCGCGCTAAACTGGAGCTCGTAATACTGAGTCTAGAGATGACAGACTGATGTGGACACGGAGTGTGTGCTGGTACGTGGTGTGTCACTGTGTGCCTTATATTTGTTACACGCGATAATAATAATAATAATAATAATAATAATAATAATAATAATAATAATAATTATAACATAAAAAATAAAGGGTTTTATACAGCGCTAGATCCCCAAAGCGCTTTACAAGACGTGTGCTGTGTTACAATGCGCTCTTTCCTCCCACCCACAGTACCGCCTTTCCCTGCAGTGTCCTTTAGGATAACACAATCGTAATTCGTACCATATATGCGACAACAGTGTCAAAAGTTTCGCAACTTATGTGTGTGCTGGTCTGCGATTTTGGACCTTACGGCTTAGAGCCGTAAGTCCAAAATCGCAGACCAGCACACATTTATTTCAAATAAAAATAAAATCTGCGTGTGACAGACCCTTACCTGTATCAGCGTGTGCGAGACGGCTATAATTGTTGAAGTGAACACTCGCGGTCACACAGACACTGCCCGGGTTGCGCTGTGGGCAGCACTCTATCTGTTGCAGTGTTGTTGTTTTTTTCTTCCGGCGGGTTATTGTTTTAATGTAGTCAGTAGTAACGCGTGTCGAGATAGCTCAGCTGGTAAGGTGTAGGTGGGCTCGAGACAGCCCCAGGTCGTCAGTTGTGACTAGACTGTGTGAGTCGTGTTCTGTTTTCGGTGTGGTGTGTCTGATATCGAGTCTGTGGTTCCCAGCGAGGGAAAGTCTTCGTTGATTACACGTCAATAATCGCAAGTAATCAATCAATCGGTCGGTCTATCAATGAGTCAGTCATGCAGTCAGTCAGTCAGTCACTAGTAGTACATTATTTCAGTTGTAACTCATTCTGGTCGCAATACTTGAATTTCGGTGATGCCTATGTGATAATGGTACAGTTTATGCATGTTGTGCGTGTACACATCACAGGTTCCCATGTACAACATGCATATTCATAAGCTTCGATGTCCGTGCATGACATGAATACGCATCGGCTGAAAGATGGTGTGAGTTCTGTCCGACTCTGCATAGATGATTTTGATTTTATCCTATATAACGTATTACCCTATGGAGCACGGCGAAGTGACGCTACACCAACCATTTATAAACCATTTATGAGCCGCCATTTTTGAGACCAAAACACTTTACCCCGCTCTCCCGAACCCTTAATTCCAGGTGCTGATGAAGTGGTGTGCCTCTTCCCAATGCGCAAAAGGCTGTCGGGTCGACATGGGCCGCCGTTGGCCCGCGCACGATATCGGCCTGATGACCTTTGTGCACTTTGTTGCTGGCCCCATTTATTTGTGTGTTCAGCTAGGGTGGGAGGAGTTTTTGTTTGCCTTCAGTCTATTATGGTTTCAATGACATATATATATATATATATATATATATATATATAATATATATATATATATATATATATATATATATATATATATATATATATATATATATATATATGTATATACCTTGTGTCTGAAGGCAGAGATGGGTTACTAACCCACTTCAAGTTCGTCCACCCCACCCTCTCCCGACATACACAAAGACCCTCACACTCACACACACACACACACACACACACACACACACACACACACACACACACACACACACACACACACACACACAGAGAAACACACTACTCTTTTTGAAGGTTTATTTTCACACATGATTGGAATAAACATCTGGTTATATGCATAATGTTAACATCACGTATTTAGAATCATTCATCACTGTACAAACACGTACTTACAGCATCAAGGGGAAGCATTCACCACCGGACAAACACGTAAATAAACAGTTTATTTTCACACATGATTGGAATAAACATCTGGTTATATGCATAATGTTGCCATCACGTATTTAAAATCATTCACCACTGTATAAACACGTACTTACGGCACCAAGGGGAAGCGTTCACCACCGGATAAACACGTAATCAGGCAGCTCCCCTTACCCCTTCCTTACGTCACCAAACCGCCAGCCCACGACAAGGACAAGGTACACAGTACACGACACTCCACATCCCCCATTTGTTTGCGTGTTTGTCCGGCGTTGAGTGATTTCCCTTAATGTGTTCACTGTATCTAGCAACGCTTGTCTGAGCTATGGCTTGTGGTTGCAGGGATCTAACTATTTGGTTGTCCGGCGTTGAGTGATCCACCTTAGTGTGTACACCCTATCTATCAATGCTTGTCGGCCGATTTATGGCCTGTGAGGCCGCGATCACGTGTTGGAATGAAGTAAAGCTACCTCGATGATCACGCGTTTCAAATGAAGCTAAAGTTAAACGGATAATCAAGTGCTTCCAATAAAGCTGAAGCTGCATGATTACGTGTTTCAAACTAAATATTTAATCACGTGCTTCAAGAGGGACCCCGATGGTCACATTTCAGAACATAAATCTAAAGCTACCTGATGATTACGTGCATAAAACAAGGTAAAGTATGAAGCTAAAGCCATCTATACCAATATCAAACACAATATACCAAATCACTACAAAATCAAAATACATTGTTGTACAATATCACCGTGTTTTAAAATGAAGCTACCGCGATGATTGTCTGTTTTAAATAAAGCTAAAGCTACCTCGAACAATTTGAAAACAATATGCCAATAGGTTAGAAAATAAAACAAATACATTGCAGCCTTGCCACACAATAATATTAAATACAGTTTTAAAAATCTTATTCATATTTAGAAGCACATTATGTGAACTGCAGTCTTAATGTTGACTACAGAAACAAATACCTTGTCATGTCGAGATCAAGCGAACATAACCCAACTGCTATGAGCACAGATGATCATCAGGGCCGTGTTCTAAAATGGACTAAGAAAAGTCGGTGGTGCAACAGATACACACAAATAATTCTGATACATTCCACAATCAGCAGTCCACCTAAACCAACGCGAGCGAACAAGGAGATTGCCACATATAATTATGATACACTTGTGGTTACATACAAGAAAGTGTGATCACGAGTCCCCGTGCCCTGTAGTGGATAAGAGAAGCTGGCGGTACAACAAATACACTAAATGACCGTAATAATTTCTAAAGCAGCAATCCAGTTTTTAAAAAAAATAAAGATGTTGAACCATATATAATGCTTCTGTTAAACCCTTCATTGCGTGGCATATGCGGGAGCTCACGAGGATCTCCGCCTCACGCTCGCATTAACCCCTTCACTGCCAGTGGACGCAGATTGTGTTGTTGAGATCATTGTCAATTCATCGTCAATGATCTCCAGCTGTCATAGATAGAAAGTGGTTCCAGCAAGAGGCATAGATCCTAATGAGCCCCCACGATTGAGGATCTATACCTCTTGCAGTTGGGTGCTGCTGAATTTGTCTCGACAGCGAAGGGGTTAATATCCGTGTGCCTCAACCACTCATACAGGGTTAACCGGCGGTGAATCTACGATGATTCCAGAATTTCGTTGCCGGGATCCAGTTGAACATGAAGAATGACACATTTAATTATACTAAGCATGCTGCGATCATGTGTTTCAAATAAAGCGATAATCACCTCGAGCAATAAGCAAACAATATGTTAAAAAGTTACAAAATCAAATTATACTGAAGTCTTGTTTCGCAATATCGCACAAAATACAAAACTATTTACCATTCAGGTTAAAGGGATTTTGAGCACACTGCAAACCACAGCTGTATTACTATTACACAAAGCAACACTTTGAATCTGGTGCATTTCATAATCAACAATCCACGTTTTTAAATTGTGAACTACATTATGAACGGCTGCCCCTTTTAACCCCGTCATAGCCGGAGCACTGGGAAAACATCCAAATGCAAGAGACACAGATGCTCACGAGCTCCCGCATATACGGGGGTTCATGAGGATCTATGCCTCTTGCCGGACTTATTTATATCAGGGGCGGATCTGGGGAGGGGGGTCCAGGGGTTCCGGAACACCCCCACCCACCCCCACCCCACGACCCGAAATTGTTTAAAATGATTATATAACAAAGTCCCCCCCCCCCCCCCCACAGCCCCCGTTGTGGCGAATGGTGAGATATTTTGGCGAATGGTGAGAGTCCCGCCCGCCCATGCGCCTTCTCTCTCTTCCCCCCCCCCCTCCCTCCGCTTTTTCGATTTTTCGGCCGCTGGAAGCATGGTCTAGCATCGGGGAGTCCTTTTGTATTAAGTTAAAGGTCCCAAACAAAAAGTTCGACCCCCCCCTCTCCCGGAAGTAACTGATCCGCCCCTGCATATCTGTGTTATTTGTGCCAAAAAGTAACAACATAAAAATACTTTGAAGTCTTGTTTCACAATGTCATAGAATACAATTAGAAAACCTATTTACAAATCAGATTACCCCATTGTACACGAAATGTAAACACTGTAACCACAACTGTATCAAGAACACTACTCAACATTTAGTTTGTATTCTGCATGTAACGTGCACAGCCGGCATCAAGCAAACCCAACCCAACAGCGACAGACATAGATCATCGTCAGTATGCAGCCGCAATGTCCAAAATCATAAACCATCACAACTGTACGCTTTTACAGTAAAATTAGTGTATAGTCAGTAGCATGTTCGTCAGTTCTTCGTTTCAGTCTGCCGTGCAGATATCCAATGAATCAATGAAATTTTATTTTACAACGGTTAAGGCATTGACATCGTCATTGACACAGCCATTTTACAAACCTGCCGTTGCTAACAACTACAAAACACATGCACCTACATATAAGTAAAACATAATACTTACAAACAATTAACAGCACTATTCACATAGGCAGACATACTCATAAACTCTCAGACACCCCCTCCCCTCCCCCTACCCCCCGCCCCCTCCACACACACACACACACACACACACACACACACAAAACTAAGTAGTTCAAATGATAAATGAAAAGGATAACAGGCTTAATTGGGAATAAATTGGACGCAGCATAGAAAGAGACATATAATACTGTTACATATAGTTAAGGCATTCTTGGCCCTACGATTGATCCACGAAATACTTGCAGAGACCCTTTTTAAAACAGGCTAGCGAGGAGGCGGATTTTACATGGTCGGTAAGCGCATTCCAGGTATGTGTCCCTGAGAAGGATAAGCTGGTTTTATATAGATCGATCCTTGGTTTTGTGACTATGAAAAGCTTTCTTATGTTTCCAAGCTTGGACTCAGACTTGCGGAACAAAGTGGAGATGTACTCAGGTGTTTTGCGCTTCCACATTTTGAACATAAAAATTGCTTTGTTATATTTGAAATGATCTTGAAGAGGCAGGAGATCTGCTTTTGTGAGCTTTTCTTCTGTGGTTAGGTGTGGATCAGGGCAGATTATTTTGGCCGCCCGTCTGTGTAGGGAATTGAGTCTTTTTAAATGGACCTCACTACATCCATCCCATACCGTTGACGCGTAATCGACGCGAGAACGTATGTGAGCATTATGAAATAGTTTACTGGTATCTGAATCAGTATAATATTTCAATTTTGATAACATAAAGAAATTTTTTGTTACTATTTTGCATAAGGCATTTTGTATGAGCTTGCCATTTTAGCTGACTGTCGATTGTAATCCCTAGTACGCGATGTTCGTTTACCTGTTCTACCTGACTACCTTTAAGTGAAAGGTTAAGTAATAGAGGCGTTATCTGCTGTTTTTGGCGCGTGGCGACTACCATCAATTTCGTTTTGACTGGATGAACAACCATAGAATTGTTTATACACCAAGCTGATACGTCATGAAGACCTTGTTGTCGGAGACTACCTGTATATCTTTACTAATAGTATGAACTGATGTGTCGTCAGCAAAAGGTCGCATCATGTACATCTTGGCAAGTAATATGTAGATGCAAATCATTAATAAATAAACACAATAGCACAAGTTATGCGCCTTGCAGAAACCGTTTCTGATGGTGAGGGCGAGCTTTGGGCCCGATCACCGAGCCTTCATCAGCCTGAGTGTTGTTAGTCACGAGGCTGAGCCTCATGCACTCACAGCAATCAGCCTGATAAAGGCTCGGTGATCGGGTCGACAGCTGGCCCACACTGGTTGTCTCCCTCCATTCGCTACCACCACAGCGGTAGGCAGACAACCAGTGTGAAGCTGGCCCTCAGCACCAGAAACAATTGTGAAAGTTAAGTAACATAAGCCCTATTAACTCTTGATACAGTACATATTACCTTACTCGTGTCATTGTGTGGAATATACTGTGTGTGTGTTACGTGGTTGAATCGTGGTCGTAGTATGATAACTACACCAAACGCACACACGTAGAGTTCTTTTTAAAAAAAAAAAAAACTCGTTCAGCTGCAATCCGTCACACGTGGCTTAAGGATGTAGACAATACTGGAGTAACAGTTCCAACAATATTTTATTACAGCGATGCGATCTCCACGAAATGCGTTCACAAAAGTCTTCTCAGCTTTGACACAAAGCGTCTCTCATACAATGTACCTCACCATTCACTGCATAACTCCGTCACTGACAATGAAGCACGATATCTTGCGTAGCGATCTCTCGCAATGTCAATACACTGCAATTATACAACTGAACAATGTACCGACGCTGTTACATCGCAATTTTACAACTGAACAATGTACACAAGTGCGTCCTAGCACGCCTCTTTTATAGTGTTATGTTTTCCAGAAAAATCAAGCAAAATCGTACAACACAGCCAATCAAAACATAGTACGTAACTAAAACTCAAAGGTACATTCTTACTGGAACAATCTGTAAATATCTGGCTTCCATCTTCAACATCTATGTTAGGTAAATCCCCGGCGCGCCATGACGTCACACAAAAGTAGGCCAGACAGGTCACGACCTTGCCGGCTTTAAAGTGATAAACACGCGATCAGTGCATTAGTACTGAAAGCTACGCGACACGCGCACAGTAAACAAATGAATATCCGAGCTGCTTCTAGACTTTTCCTGACTCATCTCCGTACGGCAACAGATAATCAATATCGCACTATTCGTAAACGAAAATGAAATTCACTGAAAAGATATGTGATTCGAAATCATGATAGCTCAAATAAATATCGTATCGTTTCCTACGACTTATGCATGACCCTTCTCACAAAACAACACAACCACAATCGTAACAGTGTGCAGCACAACAAAAGCGCCAAATTCAATATATGAGTACATAATTATGTGTACTGTACATAATATGATATATATGTACAGTTATATATGTTTAGCGTTTTAAATATAAAGCATGTCTCACCATACACCTTAACCGCCCCCTCACACCCCCCCCCCACCCCACCCCCCTCTAGTGCAAGCAGCCACCGGTACAAGAGCATTGTATTGACGAAGACTGAATAATGTCCCTGTCTGTAAGATTAATAACTACAAATTTCTACAAAATGAAATGCAGTAAAATATAAAACAAAATAATTTTAAAACAAAAGCAGTTCATCTTACTTTCATGCTTCAGTATTAGTGATTTGTTCACAAAATACTGGTCCGATATCGGACATAGTGGAAGTACATGGGTCTATCTGGGTTTGGGTGTACACATAAATAAAGGGAAAATAAGAGTAGTTGGGATTGACTCCTATATTCCAGTCACAGAATGTGTGATGCCTTGTGTGAAAATGTTTTCTTCTTAATAATAAGCTAAGCTAAGCGAGGCGATTCTAAGCTAAGCTAAACTCACTGCTTGCTTACAGGCCCTGTATTCATGTGCAAAGTGATGGAAGGGAAGCAACTCTCTTCCTGATAGTGTTACTATTGACACAATGGAAACTGGTATAGGCCGTTTGACATCGGAGCGCACAACGTTTATGCCAGATATCTCCGCAAAAAAAACGNGGCTATGACAGTTCAAGGGTAGTGCCAGATTAGATTTCACCCGAAAAGGCGCAAAGGTGATTTGGCACAACCCTTGAACTATCACGACCAATGCATCTCCAGCTCTGCCAGTGGTTATTTGGCAAAATGCAGTATATCCATTTTTGAGAAAAGCGAGATTTGTATCGTATAACAATGGAACTCTCGCTTTTCGCAATAATGAACATACTTTTGCAAGTAACAGCATATCTGTAGTGTCTTCGCAACAATAATGATCATACCGCATTTTGCCAAGTAACAGCTTATCTGTAGTGTCTCAGCAACAATAATGAACATACTGCCTTTTGCCAAGTAACAACATGGCTGTAGTCTCTCCGCAACAATAATGAAAATACTGCCTTTTGCCAAGTAACAGCATATAAGCTGTAGTGTCTCCGCAACAACCTGAAGGGGAACGACGAATGAAAACAACCCCACCAGTTTCATGCACGTGCGATAATATCAAAACTAATTGTAAATATCCAATAATTATCCCGTGACGTAGACTGCGTGTGTGCAATATTCGTTAATTCAAAGCCAAAGACCCCAAACCATCTGAGTAACGTGGATTCAAAGTGATAGCAGCAAGAGGTATAGATCCTCATGAGCCCCCGCAACTGCGGGGGCTCATGCGGATCTATGTCTCTTGCCCTTAGGTGGTGTTCACTTTTCTCGGCAGTCAAGGGGTTAAGGTGCAAACCGTCATGAGTGGATTTTCTGGCGACATTGAATAACGTTGACTACACTAAACAATGAATGTATAGTTCAGTAAGGAGTAAACGGTGTGTGTGCCACTGTCGAGTTATAAGTTTGACTGTGCTTTAAGAGAATACAACCAGTCTACTTCAGCAGCGTTCTTTGCCTTATCCTTCAGATACACGGACCACCGCCCCCCGGCGTCCTGTACCACACTCCGGATATCCTGAGGTGCACGTGACAAATACTCCTCTACATCTAACTCACTCTCATCGTCATATGACACCATCATGACGATCAGTTTATCCGCCGGGAAAGGCTGGAGCAACCTCTTGGCTTCCTGGTAACAGTCCACAGTGAGTGACTCCCACTTGGCCTTGACTGTGGGTGAATGGCGGTCAGACAGTACTGGCACACCCCAGATCACAGCGTGTGGCCCCGGTGAGAGATCGGTCAGGGCTTTCTCCATGTTGCTTTTCACTGTCTGCCCGCTGGCCAGGCCACGTCTACACACTGACATTATGACCCTCTGTAGAGAGCAAAGAAGAAGGAAAATGACTGGAAGAACGCAGTGAGCAAAAGGCCCTCGGGCTGACGTCAGCCTTAGTTGACCCTCGCACGGCCGTGAACGAACTTACTAAGACTAACGTCGGCCCAAAGACCTTGTTCTCAACTTGTCAAAAGACATTTTAGTCCATTACTGAGAAGGGCGAAATGTTCAATATAATACAATGAAAATCTTGCTTTTCACAAAAATGGACATGCTGCCGGTGCCAAATCAGGGCGGAATTAACCCCTTCACTGCCGAGAAAAATGGAACACGATCCAAGGGGTTCATGAGGATCTATGTCTCTTGCTGAGGCCAATGTGTACCCATGTTCCTCGGACGGTTGTGGCTTTTGGTCGCTGAATGAACAAAGACTTCAGAAACAAAACATGCGTCCAGTGGCAGGGAAGGGGTTAATCTTATACAGTAAATACGTTGCATTGTGATTGTCTGCAATACAGCAGAATCAGTTTACCTTATCGCGAGGGGACCGCTCCAGCTTGTAGTCCGGCTCACGGTCCACAACGTCCTCACTAGGACAGGACGGGTCTGAGCCACGCGTGTCGGCGGCAGTGCTGGTCTGTGTCTCGATCCCAGGGTAAAGGTGGAGAACACGGAGTATTTTCTGTTGTGGGAACGCTTTGTCTGAAAGTGGTACATGGCATGATTTAATTTTCATGGACGGATGGATGGATGGAGGGACGGACGGACGGACGCTTGGGTGAATGGACGGGTGGATGGATGGATTGGTAAATGAATGAGCTAACGAACAACCAAACGAACATGCGAAACGAACGCACGGACGGATGAATAGAGAGATGAACGAACAAACGTGTTTTTTTTTTGTTTGTTTTGTTTTTGGTCCACATTGAAGGCGATTTCAGAGACGGGGCACCGAAAAGAATCTGAACAAATTCAGACCCCAGCTGTGTTCGAACCCGCGACATTCTGGACGAGAGTCGAAATTTCTACCGTCTCAGCTCCCACGCTCCCCCCGAACTAAAGAACGAACAAATGAATGAATGAAATCCAGACCAAAAAAGGTGACTGCCAAGCGTGTAAAATGCAGAGAAGAACCCAACGGAGAAAGAAACACGCTTAGTTGCCACTTTCCTTCTTCGCTGACAAGATAAGTAGCAACCAAATTCTATACTTGTTTGTTGGTCTATTTTCTAAGCGTGTTTTTCTCTCCGTTGGGTTCTTCTCATCAATCAATCAATCAATCAATCAATTAATCAATCAATCAAGAGGAATCACTGAAGGCAGGACCAAAATGTATATAAAGGACTAGATCTCTTCCCCCTTTCTTATTGCGCCCAATGGCCAGCTCAGTCACGACAAGTACAAGGTATACAGTACACGACTAACACCTTGACATTGCTTACCCCACAGTTTATCAGACGTCAACTGTTGTGTGGACCCCATCTCCCTGAGCTCCTTTTCCAGACGACTGACGTGGGCCTCATCAAACGTGGCCACGCAATATTTTATTGTCGCATTATTGCCGGTGACGTCATCGTCCAATGTAAGCGAGGCGACTCTGTCAAGAAGCGAGGTTCCCATGGTAACGAGATCACAATCGGCCGCCATTGTCTCTTCCTCTTCCAGTAACTTTCTGCAACAGCAAGGGAAACAACCTAGTTTTGATCTGGTGGTACATATAGGTTTCAGTGAAGATATAACATGCTTTGTACATTTGTGTGACGGTCTCTGGCTGATAAGTCCAAAATCACAGACCATCAAATAGAACTGGATAAAAGCACTCACATGTGGTTGCCAAGGTAACCCAGGTGATCAGAGAGTGCATCAATGCGGGACTGGATCTCCTGATGTTCCCTGGACGCAGCTCTGTTAATATCAGTCATCATCTTGTCAATGCCCGCGTCCAAAGCCTTCAACACACGCTGGCGAACAGCAGTCACTCTCTGTATTTCTCGCTCGCACCAGACGTCATTTCGCGATTTCTGACGCTTCAGGACCCTGATTGTTTGGTTGTTAGTGTCGGCCATTTTCTGTAGCTCTGTCAGTTTTTCTCTCACGGCCTGACGCCTTTGTTTCCCTGCAAA
The DNA here is from genome assembly GCA_036245525.1 of Semisulcospira habei. Taxonomy (NCBI): domain Eukaryota; kingdom Metazoa; phylum Mollusca; class Gastropoda; family Semisulcospiridae; genus Semisulcospira; species Semisulcospira habei. The sequence goes on from BTPG01000001.1 coordinate 281,736,929, forward strand.
CGTCATCTGCAAAAATCATTCTGCATTTAAGTATTGAAGGAAAGGTCTAACGCTTCATGACACAAGACATGATACTCTCACAACTAAGGGGAACTAGTGCTTCTTCTTTATTTGAGAGAGAGAGAGAGAGAGAGAGAGAGAGAGAGAGAGAGAGAGAGAGAGAGAGAGAGAGAGAGAGAGAGAGAGAGAGAGAGAGAGAGAGAGAGAGAGAGAGAGAGAGAGAGAGAGAGAACCTCAATGATGTCGTCACATTTCCGGTGTGATGTAGTGGAACACGTGACACAAATGGCGGCTTGGTGAGTGGCGCAGAACACGTCCGCCTGGTTACTGGGGTGTGTTTCACACATGCGGCGTCTGCTGGCCATCAGGTCTTGAGGCGTGAGTGCAGACAAAGCGCTGACTGTATGGTGCCTTGCTACAGCCATGTTGGTATGGAGTTTGCTGCACGAAGGGCAGTACTTCTCCCAGCACTGAAGACAGAAATCAGATGCAGCACTCTTGCCACATCCAGCGCAGCTGTTTGGCCTTTCCAGGGCTTTCGCGCACTTGACAAGAGCGGTCATTGTTTCGTCAGAAGACAGCTGGTCAGCCACGCTCTCAGCAGATGTACCGGCTGTGAAAAAAGAAAACACTTCATTTCAGTATTTCAGTGTAAAAACATCTCCTGAAGCAGTATTTGATACGAACACAGCAGTCCATTTATTATTTCTTCTTCAATAAAGGATCTGGAGTGCACCACATAAGGCATGCACGACGTTTGTACTGGAAACTGTGCCATCTTAGTCGGGTTGTACTTGATTTGCTCTGCCGACATAAATTTATCACGCCAGGGCCAATTATATATCTATGACTTATGGTCTATAAAGAAATAAAACTTTCTCTCTTCCCTACCTGATTTTACAGTCTGATTTTGACTGACTACAATTATAAACATAACAAACCTGAGACCGTCGTGATGTGTCGTCTGCACAGAGGGCACGTGGGGTGGCCGGTACCCGGATGTTGCCGCAGCCATGACACCACACACCGTCTACAAAGGCGGTGTGCACAGGGCAGCAGTTTGGGGTCCGTGTAGTGCTCGCTACACACCGGGCACTCGGTCAGTGCAGGCTGGGCAGTCGCCATTCAGTACTGGACTTGAGTGAAGTCACTTGTACTGACCAGCAACAGCCTGCAACAAATTCCATGAAGCAACAGCAATTGAACACCACCCTACTGCAAGAGGTATAGATCATCATGAGCCCCCGCACTTGCGGGGGCTCATGAGGATCTATACCTCTTGCTGACAGTACTTTGTATCCACGTATCTCGGACGGCTTGACACTACTTTGTATCCTTTGTATCCACGTTTCTCGGACGGTTTGACACTACTTTGTATCCTTTGTATCCACGTTTCTGGACGGCTTGACACTACTTTGTATCCACGTTTCTGGACGGCTTGACACTACTTTGTATCCTTTGTATCCACGTTTCTGGACGGCTTGACTCTACTTTGTATCCACGTTTCTGGACGGCTCAGTTGACACTACTTTGTATCCACGTTTCTCGGACGGCTTGACACTACTTTGTATTCACGTTTCTTGCACGGCTTGACACTACTTTGTATCCTTTGTATCCACGTTTCTTGCACGGCTTGACACTACTTTGTATCCTTTGTATCCACGTTTCTCGGACGGCTTGACACTACTTTGTATCCTTTGTATCCACGTTTCTCGGACGGCTTGACACTACTTTGTATCCTTTGTATCCACGTTTCTCGGATGGCTTGGGGTCTCTGACGCTGAATTAACGATGATTTCATAACACAATCTACGTCCGCTGGCAGTGTAGGGGTTAAGTAACAACTAGCCCATGAAGAATAATCAAGGAAGTTCATAAACTAACAACAAAGTTCACAAGATCTCCATCACATCAGTTAATCTCTATTAACTGCGTTTATTATTACGGCTATCCTACCTGACTCAATAGGAACCTGAATACGTATTTGTTCTGTACCGCCTGGAGACAATGCACATCAGCTGAGCTCTGCGCATTATATTGTAAAATATAAGTTATTGGTAGCAGGGGTTTGCTACACGGACCCATGTAGGCCTGAGGGAGGTCAAAGGAACCACTGTACCCCGAAGGCCGAAGGGGTACAATGGTTCCTTTGACCTCCCGAAGGCCTAGAAGGGTCCATGCAGCAAGCAGCTGCTACCACCAACGTATTTGTTTTCATTTCTCCACAAAGAGAAATCAAGAAGAAATCTTCCGACCTAGATCACGCCAGACATGACTGACGTCAAAGGAATATACATTTATACATTATAGACTTATGACGTAATATAAGTTATTGGTCGGAGGGGTCCGTGCAGCGAACCCCTCCGACCAATAACGTATTTGTTTTCATTCCTCCATGTATTCTTTAGAAAAAAATCCAGTTGACGAAGCCCGCTTCTCTTACGGATAGGTGACACCATTGAATATACATGTTCTGCCAAGGATTCCCATTCCGTTACGAGACAGAGTGTGACGTAGCATGACTCTGCGTGAAGCGATAACGTCGAAAGTAAAAAGTTTATTTTGCCTTGTGTACAGAATGTTTCAAGCTGCAATGCCTACAAAAGGTCGTCAAAGTATGACAGTGACACAGAAGAGTGCTTCTTGGTTGCTGTGTGACTCAGAAAAATTAAGAACTTTGACATGAAGTGATCGGCATTTGACCTTGTGACAGCATGTTCGTGTTAGTCAGTGTGTTCTTTACAACGTATGCTGTATTTGCTGTCTTTGATTGGTTAAAAATAACTCGAAAGCTATTTTTGTTCGGTTGTTTCCCGAACTTTGAAAATGCTCGCTGCATGGCGATGCGTTGGATTTGGCAAAGGCTTTTGCTATTTGCGTTGTGTAATTAGTGGTGAAATGTTGTTTACGTTGGGTCCTCACGTCGTAAAAAATAAGGCAGAGGTTGTGTATTGTGTCAAATAGCACTACTTTAGTGCGTTTTTTCTGCTGTTTCGTCGAATCGAGTTGGTATCAAGACTCGAAAACGAGGCCATAACGCGTCATAGAGAGGGCTAAAAAAATTCCGCCATTTTCTGCTACAGGGGTTTTTATATCACGGTCACATGGTACGGCCGGTTTGCGCTAAAGTGACTGGTCGTGTGACGTAGGGAGGAAAACAATTAAAAATATTTCATGACGTTGCCATCTCCAGTGGTGTGCTTGTTGTTTCGAACAACACTAAATAACTTTTTACTATAGAACGTTTTGGTGATCTTTTAAAGAACCAAACGCGCATCCAAGACGCGTCACAAAGAGGGCTACAAGAAGTCCGCCATTTGTCGCTACAAGGGTTTTTGTAGCTCAGTCATGTGGTACAGTTTGCGCTAAAGAAATTGGTCGTGTGACGCAGGGATGAAAACAACGACAGTTGTTCTACAGAGACACTATCAAAACCTGAATATGTATATATTCTAAATATGCAATCTTTCTCTTGTGTCACACTCGCGTACGCCCGCACGCCCGCCTACCTTCACGCAGGGACGAACGCACGCGCACACACCTTCGCACACACGCACGCCGGCACGGACACACACACAAACACACACACAAACACACACACACACACACACACACACACACACACACACACACACACACACACACACACACACACTTACACACACTATGCCTATTCGGCCTGTGATTCAATGAACCCTGCTTGTGGTGTACTGTTCCTCAGAAATCGCAGCCTGAGGTTTTGCGTTGTTTTAACACGCAGCCAGTGTGTCGCCTGCAGATCGCTTACAAAGTGGTAAATTAGACTTGACAAATACGGCGCACTAAAGCAATACACATGAAAGGATGTGCTGACCTAGTTCTTCTAGGTACATACTGACACACATGACTCGATAAGATCGATTTAGCTCTGTCACACTACAACAGGAGACGAACAGGACTGATATTTCACGGGTGCGCTTACTACCAGGTAATTCTGGAAATACCCGTGAAATATCATGGTCGACCTCTCTCCAAAACTGGCCAAAAGACAGCCAAAGACTAAAGACATAAGCATTCGTGTCGTCGTGTCGAGAACATCGAACTTAGGTAACATTCGTAATGTCTGCGAAAACTGACACGTACCTCATTATGTGCCTTCGCTAAACGACAATTTCAGTGCAAAATTCAACACAATGTTGTAAAAGCGAATGCTGCACATGAACAAGAACGTTTCATAGAGCCATATACTCCACACCCACACACATGTATCTCACGTAAAATAAAGTCTGTGTGTGACAGCCCCTTACTTGTTATGGCGTTTCCGAGACGTCTGTAATTGTTGAAGTGAATGCTCACACTGACACCGCCCGCCCTGTGCTGTAGTGTCGTGTGCACTGCATGTCTGTTGCGGGTTTTTTCTTCCGGGTTGTTGTTAGTGTTGTTGATAGTAACGAGTGTCGAGATAGCTCAGCTGATAAAGTGTACGTTGACTCGAGACAGACCCAGGTCGTTAGTTGTGACTAGACTGTGTGTGAGTCATGTTTTTATTTCGCTGTGGCGTGTCTGATATCGAGTCTGTGGTTCTCAAAGTGGCAACGTGGCAAAGTCTTCGATAAAAGCACGACAATAATCCTAGTCAATCAATCATTTGCTTGACAGATCGATCGACCCACCCACCCATAAATCAATCAATCAATCAATCAATCAATCAATCAATCAATCAATCAAGCAAGCAAGCAAGCAAGCAAGCCATCCATCGGTCGCTCTGTCAGTCTTAGTCGATCAGTATTTAATCCAGTCATATCATTATTTCAGTGGTGATTCAGTAAAAAGTCAGACACAATTCAGAAAATTTAGACTTTTTTTGGGACTAGGGTGATTTAGTTTATAAATATGTCTTTCTTTTGGTGGGCAGATGTTCACATCTGCACGGGACATAGACGACCCCGCCCTCCACGAGTCGCCTGCTGCCTTGCAGGCCTAGCCGCTTGGCTGCGGAAAGGCTAAGGGAGGAAACCCCTGACATCAAAGCCCCCGTGTCTCCGGGGAAGGCTTTTGAGCCAGAGACTAGGACAAGGACAGTCTGATATAAAACCTACGACCCGAGGACCTCAATGCCATCGTCCCAGCTTGCTAGGCCATGGCAGATGAACCAAGGGTTTAAAGGGTGGGGCCAGTACTGCGCACACTGCACTCCACCGAAAAGCTCCACCGCGCAGGCTTTAGGAAACGTCCACGGACCATGACACTGACCATTCCAAGTCCTGTAGCGAGGGGCGAGGGGCGAAACGGCAGGTGAAAGATGTCACTGGAAGCCGCAGTCTCAAACCTGCATACAGGCGGTTCAGGATATTGGTCGCCTGATGTTGACCTGGGGATGACAACATCACTCGGCACACCCTGAACGACCAAGCAGCCTTCTCTAGGGACAGCACTGCTTGCTCCACACGGAGAGGGGCCTAGAAAAGGTGGCCTAACCAAAGCTCGTCCCCTCGCAACCCCAGTTGGCTAGCCGCGGTCAACGGGCATCTTCTCCTGCGGTCAAAAAACAAGAAAGAATAACGGATCCACTCTCATGACGACCACGACCGGACTCAACGTAGCATGCTGGAACGTCCGAACCATGCTCGACAACGTCGCTCCGCCCTCATTGCCCATGAATTGCGGAGGTTAAACATCGACATCGCCGCGCTCAGCGAAGTACGCCTTCCGGACGAAGGCAGCCTCCAAGAACTTGGTGCTGGGTACACCCTCTACTGGTCAGGCAGGCCTGCATCAGAAAGACGGCTCTCAGGCGTGGGTTTCATGGTCAAGACATCCATTGCGACTAAGCTGGAAAACCTACCAACGGGCCACTCAGACCGCATCATGTCCATGCGCCTCCCACTGAGACACCAGCAACACGTCACCCTTCTCAGTGTGTACTCCCCAACCCTCCTGGCAGAGCCTGCTGAAAAGGACAAGTTTTACACTGACCTGCGCAGCCTCCTACAGAGTACCCCTGCAGACGACAAAGTCATCATCCTTGGCGACTTCAACGCCAGAGTGGGCCAGGACTCTGAAGCCTGAAAAGGAGTCCTCGGCAAGCATGGCGTGGGGAACTGCAATGACAATGGCCGCCTACTGTTGGAGTTCTGTGCGGAGCAGCAACTGGTCATCACCAACACTACTTTTCAGCAAAAGGACAGTCGAAAGACCACCTGGATGCATCCTCGCTCCAAACACTGGCACCTTATCGACTATGTCCTAGTGCGTCAGAGGGACCGCAGTGACGTCCTCCTCACCAGAGTGATGCCCAGCGCAGAGTGCCACACTGACCACCGCCTTGTCCGCTGCAAACTCAGGCTCCACTTCAAGCCAAAACCCAAGAAATGGGGGCCCCCCAAGAAAAAGCTTGATGTTGCCAGCCTTCAGCGTGACGATGTGAAAGCTGCCTTTCAGACAGATTTACAGCGCAGGCTCAAAGACACAGCTGACCCAGTAGACTCCTCCCCTGAAACACTTTGGGAACAACTGAAAACTGCTATTGCAAAATCCTCTGCAGAAGTCTTGGGTTTCGCCAGAAAGAAGAACGAAGACTGGTTTGACGAAAACGATGTAGAGATCCAGGAACACCTAGCAAAAAAAAAAGAGCCGCCCATCAGGCCCACCTAGCCCAGCCTTCCTGCCCTGTGAAGAAGTCTGCCTTCCGCCTCGTCTGCAGCAGTCTCCAGCGCAAGCTCAGAGATCTCCAGAATGAGTGGTGGACCAGACTTGCACAGAGGACCCAGCTTTGCGCTGACAATGGTGACTACAGGGGCTTCTACGAAGCACTGAAATCAGTGTATGGCCCCAGGCACCTGGTACAAAGTCCTCTGCGAAGCGCGAATGGCCAGGCACTCCTCACAGATAATACCTCCATCTTGAACCGCTGGTCGGAATACTTTCAGAGCCTCTTCAGCGCTGAGCGCACTGTTCAAGAAGCAGTTGTCCTACAAATCCCACACCTCCCAGTAAAGGTTGAATTGGACGAACCGCCCACCGCTGAAGAGACCCTCACAGCCATCCACCAGCTCAAGAGTGGCAAAGCAGCAGGCATTGATGGAATACCGCCAGAGATCTGGAAACATGGAGGCACAGCACTGCACAACAAGCTCCATGACCTCTTTCTCTGCTGCTGGGAGGAAGGAACACTACCAAAAGATCTCCGTGATGCAGTCGTTATCACCCTGTACAAGAACAAAGGCGAGAAGTCTGACTGTTCCAATTATCGGGGAATTACCCTGCTGTCCATTGCTGGGAAAATCCTTGCAAGGCTGCTCCTGAACCGGCTGGTACCTGCCATCGCTGAAGACCAACTCCCAGAGGGCCAGTGTGGCTTCAGAGCAAACAGGAGCACCACCGATATGGTCTTTGTGCTGAGACAGCTACAGGAGAAGTGCCGCGAGCAGAACAAAGGGCTGTACGTAACATTTGTCGACCTAACAAAAGCATTCGACACTGTGAGCAGGCAAGGCATGTGGCAGATCCTGGAGCGACTTGGCTGTCCCCCAAAGTTCCTCAACATGATTGTCCAGCTACACGAGGACCAGCAAGGCCAGGTCAGACTCAACAATGACCTCTCAGAACCATTCCCTATTCTCAACGGCGTAAAGCAGGGCTGCGTGCTGGCACCGACCCTCTTCACCATCTTTTTTAGCATGATGTTGAAGCAGGCCACAGTGGACCTCGATGATGACGATGCAGTGTACATCAGGTATCGTCTCGATGGCAGCCTGTTCAACCTCAGACGACTGCAGGCCCACACGAAAACCCTAGACCAACTGATTCGTGAGCTGCTTTTTGCTGATGATGCTGCCCTCGTTGCACACACAGAGCGAGCCCTGCAGCGCATCACGTCTTGCTTCGCAGATGCTGCCCAGCTCTTTGGACTCGAGGTCAGTCTGAAAAAGACAGAGGTCCTCCATCAGCCGGCACCCAAGACAGTGTATCGCCCTCCACACATCACCATTGGCGAGTCTGAACTAAAGTCAGTGCACCAGTTTACCTACCTTGGCTGCATTATCACGTCGGACGCCAAGCTGGACAAGGAGCTTGACAGCAGGCTGGCAAAAGCGAACAGCGCTTTCGGGCGACTTTTCAAGCGGGTGTGGCACAATCAACAGCTGAAAACAGGCACCAAGATCAGCGTGTACAGAGCTGTGGTCCTCACCACCCTGCTGTATGGTTCCGAGTCCTGGGCCCTCTACCGCAGCCAACTACGACTCCTCGAACGCTTCCACCAGCGCTGCCTACGTACCATCCTGGGCATTCACTGGAGTGACTATGTCACCAACGTCGAGGTCCTTGAACAGGCTGAAACTGTGAGCATCGAGGCTTTGCTGCTGCGGACACAGCTCCGCTGGGCGGGGCATGTCTCCAGGATGGAGGATCATCGCCTACCAAAGATCACACTGTTCGGCGAGCTTGCTACTGGACACCGTGACAGAGGGGCACCAAAGAAGAGATACAAAGACTGTCTCAAGAAGTCACTTAGTGCCTGCCAAATCGACCACCACCAGTGGTCTTCGCTTGCTGCGGACCGTGACACCTGGCGCTCCACCATTTACAAGGCAGCTGTCTCCTTTGAGGACTCTCACAGAGCTAGCCTTAAGGACAAGCGGCTCAGGAGAAAAAACAGAGATGCCGCAGCTCAGAACCCTGGCCATACCTTCCCCTGCAGCCACTGCGGTCGAACCTGCCTGTCTCGGATTGGCCTCCGCAGCCACGAACAAGCCTGCAGACGTCGTGGTCAACTCCTATAAAATCTTCGTTCGCGAAGTCAAGCCAAGCCAATGTCTTTCTTTGCTAATGGTGACAAAAAGGTGGAAAAAAAAGCCAAATTCTAAACTCTATGTAAGGCTAATTAAATATATACTTTCTGAAGTTGACTTTGTCGGTTACCTGAAATAAAAACAAAAAATCAGTAGTGTGATGGTTCGGGCGACAGAGCAATTTCATTTGAGGGCTTGCTAAAAGGGGTTACCTGCACACACTGTGACGCGACACGATATTTTGTCAAATCTAGAAACTAGTTGTGTGATTTCCAATGTTGTATTCAATTAAAACACCAATTATACTCCATTTATATGACTTTGGAAATTCTGAAGTCCAATATGTAGTGCGTGGGAACGGCATAAACCTGTGACGCCATTTGCAGGTTACTATCAAAACAAAACTTGTTCTGGTGTACTTAATTATCACAACTAAGTTTTAATAATCCTGTCACATATTCTCTGTATAGACTGGAGTCAGATAAAGTACACTGTATTGATCCAGTGCATAACTCAATAATAAAAAAAACAACCAATAACAATGCAAAATAATATGGTAACCTGCATGATGTGCGACGCCAAACTAGGATGATGTCAGAAAATAAAACAAAAAGTGATTTAATTGGAATGCTGCCATGGTCGACATTAATCATGCTCAAGAGTCAGAGCACTTGTTGATAAATTAACCAATCGTCCACAAATTTCTTTCAAAGATGTTAAATATTTACAAGGCAGGCTTTGTTAATAGAAGAAAAAAAATCAATAATAAAAAGAACAATTAGAAAAATAAAGTGAGGAAAAGAGAAGTTCAACATTACACACATAACAAACAAAACAAAAAAAAACCAGTCAATTTTCTGAACTTCAGTACCAAAACACCACACAACACCCACTCAAAAAAAAAAAAAAAAAAAATAATAATAAAATAAAAAAAAAAAATTACAAAGCAATTTTCTATGCGGAACAGTCATGCTTTGAAATAGAAATGTCCACGACGATCAAATCGAGGCTCTGGTAGGACCCTCTGAATCTGCTAAAAAACAACAACTATGGATTCATCTGGGATGACTGGATATGTAAAGAAGTCGCCGTGTTGTTTCCTTGAACCGCCTTCTTTTCAGTTTTGACGTACTTGATCTGAAAACAGAAATAGAAATATCTTGACCGTAATCAACAGTTATGACAGTTTAATGGAATTGAACATTTGAAAAAAAAAAAACTCAAACCGATGTCACACATAGTGCAGGTGACCAAAATCAATCAAATCGAAAACTTTCAAACAGTGTTTGAACTATTTGAAGCTGAACTTAAACATGTACTAAAGCTAAGCCGTAAAAAAGCGAGAATGGGAAAGTTTCTCACCATGATCGTCAAAAACAATGAAATTTGCAAAAAATCAGAAAGTCAGTAACCTGCAGCCAACGCTACACGAACCGGAAGTAACATGGAAGCGTGCGACGCTGTCATCGTGTCCGATTGCTGCAAGTAACGTTTCGATGAATATTCGTCAAAACAAACAATCAAATGCTGTATCCACAGTTATGTGATGCAAAATGAGTTCATCAAAGCCGAAAGGAAAAGAAACACAAATTCAGTTTATCACAATAACGTCGAACACATTTGGAAGTAACCTACACAACACGTGACAAGACTGCAAACTAGAGCACAGCCTATCACTGAAGTCCCATCGAATTATCATCCTAGGGCACAGTAAACAAACTGTTATCAATTTCTTCCCCTTAATCACATGAATTAGTCATTTCTCAAAGTTTAGTAACTCACTTTAGCCTAAGACAATGCAGAAAACAGCCAATTCGAAACGATTATAGAGAGCGAGTCGAAAACGTTTAGTCAGAAGTAAACTGCAAATGGCGCATAATCGAGTGTGATACGTCACAGTTTTGTGGCCCCAACGGACGCAAAACGTGAAACTTTTGCCGCAAAGCGTCACCAATGTTTTGATGTGTGATACACAAACCACTGGCGTTGTGCTGACGTTTGAAAAATGCCGTCTTTGCAAGAAATCGTCGAAAGAAAACTTGCGGTAACCAACGTCGCGGATGTGACGTGAAACTCTAAAATAAGCTATTGAGAGACATAGAATTGTTTTATTAGCTTCTACTTCTTGAACGCAACCCTTTTTAAACTCACAAGTAATAAACAATGCAAACATGCTGGCTTGGATGGTTTCTGTCGTCTGCTCAAGATTCAATTTACGAACCTGTCTTTGTGACACCATCAGTATGCAGGTTACCCCTTTTTTCACAGAAGCGCTATCCAACAACAGAAGGTTGTTTATAAATACACATATAAGGAACGAACACATGGCACAATGTTTGCTGTTTGAAACACTAACTGACCAAAACAGATCGTAAACAAAGTGAGGGGCTGCCGTTCCACTTTTGGGCAGCCATTTTGTGTGCTAAAATCGAAAACAATCAAAAATAAAGACCATTATTTTATTGTGCACTAATTGCCTAAAGGTTGCTTTTGCTGATAATGTGATATTTGAAGCATACAAAAAACATCTCATTTTATTATGGCCTTTTCCCGATTTATTGAAAATGACCCTGACCCTCAGTCACCATTACCAAAGAATGACTCTTATTGTACTTACAGCTATGTCTGTGGTGCATGAGTGCCACGGCCAGCCAGTGCAAATGTAGCGGATGTATCTCACGCAATCCCACGTAACCACGAGAGCGAGACTGGCCGTGAAGATCTGTGATGGTGCGGACCATGCGCGTGGCTTTGTACAGGACGGCACTGTTACTTCTGTAGGGGAGGAGCCCCGATTATGAAACAGTGCCTATTATGAGACACTTTGCTCCGGTCGAAACGAAATAACTTTTCCAAATTCTGTCTGTGCAGTAATATAGAGCTACTTTACTGAGCCTTATTTCCGGTACAAAAATGTCAGACGTGATGAAAACGAAAACACGCCGATAAAATGTTATTTTTTACCCTTCTGTTTCTTATTTTCCGCCATTTTGAAACAGCTACATCAGCCTTCAGTTTTGTGATTAAAAAACAAAAAAAAAAAAACACTTGTCATGAAGAGCAATCTTCGGAGATCAGATAACCAGCGGCATTCGTTTGGTTCTCTTTTTTGTTGTTTTGGAGACACGCATTTTCCTGGAGAAATATCTTGTTCCTATTATGAAACGCAAGGAGCACCTAATATGAAACGTGTTTCATGTTTAGAACAGCGTTTCATATAAGGAGCAGTGTTTGTCTAGCGTACATATCGGAAACCATCCAGCCAGTCTGTTTCAAATTTCAAATGTTGATACTTTTTCTCAATACAGAGTATCCCACACCAGGATCATGTCACTTTCATCAAGGTCAAGGTCACAACGGCTACATGTACTATATATGCCATTTTCCGGGCAATGTTGCTGTAAATACCGAAACGATTTGATCCAAATGGCAAATTGTGATATTTTGTGAAGATACAGAGTTGCACACTAGAATCTTTTCACTGACTTAAGGCCCCGCCACACTTGCCGGTTGTGCCCCGATTTTGAAGCCGATTCCGATCCGATTGCGATCGGATGACGTCATATATCCGATCCGATCGCAATCGGCTGGGAATCGGGTGTTTAGAAACTGCTCTATTTTTCCGATCCCAATCGGCCCCGGTTGTAAGCTTCAACCAATCAGAGCGCGTCTCGCAAAGCACGTCGTTTCAGTTTGCAAATGGCGGAAGATCAGTCAACCGTTGCCGATGTTTCGCCCGCCTCAGTCTTCCCGAATATGATGCAAAACTACTGATAATGCAAGCACATCATCATCACTGTCCAAACTAGCAGCCATTTCGCTGAACAGGTACGACCTTGATCTTCGATTCAAACCGGTCGGCTAAAGTCCGGTCCGATCACACTCCGATTCGAAACTGCTCAAGAATCGGCCTCAAAATCGGGCATGTGTGGCGGGGCCTTTAAAGGCAAAGATCACAGCGGCCATATTAGTTTTGCTGTAATGTGTATTCCAGGCCACAAATGTTTTTAAAACATGCAACTTTAGACACGAAAAAGATCTCTTAAGTCCACGAATTGAAACACAGTATTTCCCACTGGAAATGCAGGCCAGATGTAGACTGTCCTGCTTGTAAGACTGTTGCTTGACGAGTCTCCTGTCAAACGTCGATAAGGAACTTCCATAAGGAAACAGGTCTGCGTCACAAACACAACCCAGCGCACAGAGCTCAAAACACATAATATTTAATAGTAGCTAATATTTAAGGACCGATTTCAATGTTCTTTTTTTTTAGAAAGCAGGAGCGGATGTGGGGAGGGGGGGGGTCCAGGGGTTCCGCCCCCCCCCCCCCAAAAAAAAAAAAAAAAAAAAGAAGAAAAAAATTCTTTAAAATGCTATAACAAAGTCCCCCTTTTACCACGTTTAATATTTTGGCGAGTTTTTACTCCCACCCACCCCCCCCCCTCCCCATCCCCGGCCACCCCCACCACCCCCACCCCCCCCCCCCGCCCGCTCCCAACCCACCCGCTTCTGTTTGCTTTCTACCACTACGATCTGTTGTTAACCCCATCACGGTCGTAAGAAAGTGAACACAATCCAACTACAAGAAGCATAGATCCTCATGAACCTCCGCGTTTGCGGGGGTTCATGAGGCTCTTTGTCTCTTGCTGACACCACTTTGTATCTACGTTCCTGTAGTGAAGGCCGGGACTCTTTGACGTTAAATTAACACAGATCAGAAATACAATCTGTGTCTACTGATAGTGAAGGTGTAATTTACCGCCGTGTCAACTTAATGCATGCTTGTGGGGCGATCCGTGGCGCAGCGGTAAAAGCGCCTCCACCAGTGCTAGAGGAGGGAGGTTGGATACCCGGTTCCGGCGTCGGGTTTTTCTCCTCTAGTAAGTGTCGCCGTTAATTCGGGCGGACTGTCGGGGGTTCTTTTTCCGGGTACTCCGGCTCTTCCTCCCCCACGACTTTGGTATCAGTTTCAGCCCACTTAATCAAAGTTCAAATCTAAACGATTTGAATTTTCAAAACTTCAGTAGTTCGCTTGAGCTTGCCCTTAGCACGTGGATGTTCTGTGTTTATGTACAGTGTGTGAGGAAATGCGCGTGATTCACGTGACCGTGCTTGTTGGGTTCAGTTCGCGGCGGCGCTTTGAGCAGATTTTGAATTGGGATAAAGCGCCTATTTAATGCGCTGATTTATTTATTATTTATTATTTCAATACACAAAAACATAAGTGATAGCTTAGTTTTTGAAAAAGCGCATACTTACTCACAAGGAGTAATTTCTGGTGAGAAACTAAAAAGACAATGATGATGATAATGATAATGTTCATTTGTAGAACACAATTTATTATCCATCCCGTAATGAATACCCAAAGCGCTTTGTTGTGAGAGATTTTGTAAACAAGAGAAAGCAAATAGAGAATAAGAAAGAAGAAAAGATTGTTTAAGAAAAAAAAAAAAGACGACAGTCACGGTAAAGTTCACTGGCTCGAAACAGACTGATGAAATGTGTCTTCAGCTGCCTGCAAACAGATTGGAAAGACTCTGCTGCCTTCAAATATGCCGGTAGAACATTTCACAGCTTTGGAGCAGCATGGCCGTACGACAATAGTCAATACTTTCTGAAGTCGTAAGTCAGTCCGCTCCCCAATGAAACGTTTGAGAAACCTGAGAAGCAAAAGGTCTTCGGGACGACGACGGCCGCAGTGGGCCCGCGCACAGGCGTGCGCGGGCCCACTGCGGCCGTCATCGGCCCGAGGACATTTTTTTTTTCATACTGGTAAATTGCCTTTTTAAAATCTTGAAATGTCTAAGTGCCAGTGATAAAATAATCTAGTAATGCAAATCTGCGTCTTCACTGGGGAATACATTACGAAAAGTAAAACGCAAATGAGCTCAAAACAATACGGTAATCCTCACTAATAATGCATTCGACATAAGATAAAAACACATCGTTAATTTTAAGGTGGAGCATATTGACTCAACTGTGTTCGAGTCAAAACACGTGATAATGATAATGCTAACTTACCGTCACACGTTTTACCATCTGGGGCCAGGGTGTAGCCATGGTTGCAACCACGGACGAACGACCCGAGAGTGTTGTTGCAGGTATGGTCACAGATACACACTCGTTAATATCTGCAACGAGATGCAACTGTAGCCTCCACGAACAGGAAATGGAATCTTTGCTTGCACTGATTTACAGACACCCCCCCCCCGATTCCTTTCTTTTTTCCCCACCCTCAAAGTCAGAAGGTACGGCTGTTAAAGTTCTTCACATAAATTCACTTTAGACACATTACGTATACACTTAGGTTTTTCGGTGTTGTCTGTTTATCTTTCTGTGTATTGTACATGTGCTTTCTAGTGTTGCGTTTTGTCTTTTGTTATTGATACTTAGCAATATAAAATGTAATTATTATTATCATTATTATTATTATATTATTACTTTATTATTATTATTATTATTATTATTATTATTATTATTATTATTATTATTATTATTATTATTATTATTATTATACTGAGGAGCAAAGGAAATGCGACATTCTGGAAACCATAGGAAACACTGAAGTGTTTCCAATGATTCCAAAGATGTCGCATTTCATTTGCACGTCAGATATAATAATAATAATAATAATAATAATAATAATAATAATAATAATAATAATAATAATAATAATAATAATAATAATAATAATAATAATAATAATTATTATTATTATTATTATTATTATTATTATTATCATTATCGTTACGAAGCTACGAACTCCCGCAAAGTGTTGAATAAAATCCACAACTCGACCGTTATAACGGTAGAGTTGTAGATTTTCGGACAACACATTGCGTGAGTCCGCGCAAAAGGCTTCTCGTTACACGTTTTACCATCAGGGGCCAGCGCGTACCCTAGTTTACACCCACAGACAAACGACCCGACAGTGTTGGTGCAGGCCTGGTGACAGTTAGAGGTTTCTTCAAAACACTCGTTTATGTCTGAAACAGGACACCATTTGAACTCTAAAATAAAAATATATTTTTAAAAATAAAAATTTACATAAGACCAGTGCTAGAGAACCAATTCGAGAAAACTAAAGGCACAACAGACAAAATGTTTTAACTACTTTGTATTTACAGTAAATCAGGTGCAGAAATTGTTATATTATATTATATTATATCATATTATTTTATATTATGTTATGTTATCTTATGTTATATTATATTATATTATATTATATAAATGGAAATGGAAATAGAGCTAGAAATAAAATCTAAGACTCCTAGCAGAAATAATTTCCGCCGCCTAAGTTTTTTATCCAAGGACGCTAAAGTCATTCAAGGCATCACCTCTATCTCAAATTCATCACATCCTACCATATCCAATAACCGAAAACAAAAACCAACGCATTACACACTATTCTACGTAGAACACAATATTCTTTAGAAGAAGACTTCACATACCTGTACATATTCTGCGATCGCTTGCATTCAGACGGTATCCGGCCCTGCATGTACACTGAACGACCCCACAGTGTCGGTACAGTTATGGCTGCATCCGTCGTTGTTGCTGAGGCATTCTATTCGTCCACATCTTTACAAATGCAACAGATACCATCACAGAGGACTTTCCAGGCTTCTTGACCGAGGTTATACAAAATCAGACAAATTCCTTTTGGCTTACTCGGAAAATGACGAACTAAGAGCGTCACGGCCGCTGTGTTGAGCGTCACACTTTCTACCATCAGAGGCCAGACTGTAACCCATGTCACATCCACAGGTAAACGACCCGACTTTAATGTGGCAGTTCTGGGCACAGTTAGAACTTAGAAGTACCTTCCGCACACTCATCTATATCTGAAACAAGGAAAAACAGTTCAACTTTAACCCCTTCGCTGTCAATTATCACGGATTTCGCGTCTGAAACGACTGCGTGCTGGCCGACATTGGCGTGAAGAACACAAATGAAATGGGATAAACAAAAACAACAACAACAACAACAAAATAATAGGCATAAAGAAACACAGGACTAACAAGAGGCATTAATCCTCATGAGCCCCCGCGACTGCGGGGGCTCATGAGGATTAATGTCTCTTGCAGATGGGTGGCGTTCGCCTTGCCCCGACAGTTAACTAGTTAACTTTGATCGTTGTTTTTGAAAGAACAACTGAATCCGAGAAAGGCACAAAATATCTGGGTCATTATGTGTGACACAGAACCGCAATTTCATTTTCTTAGACGATCTTATTGTTGACAATGTAGCAGCCTCATGGCGGCATCACATCTCAGCATCACTCTTTTTCTGTGTATTTTTTGTACGTGTAAGGGTCGTGCAAAAAAAGACAAAAAAGGCGGCACTGATGCAGATGTCAGAGCACGAATCGGTAAAGCCAGAGCAGCCTTTCTCCAGTTGAAAAAAGTGTGGAGTTCCAGAGAGCTGTCACAACACACCAAAGTCCGGATTTTCAACTCCAATGTAAAAGCAGTTCTCCTATATGGAGCAGAGACTTGGAGATTGACAAAAACCACAGTCAACAGAGTACAGACCTTCATGAACAGTTGCCTTAGAAGAATTTTGAAAATCCACTGGCCAGAGAAGATCAGCAACGTCAGACTCTGGGAGAGAACAGAGCAGATAACAGCAGAGAATGAAATTGGGCGAAAAAGATGGGGATGGATCGGTCACAGTCTGAGAAAACCAGCTTCCAGTATCACTAGGCAGGCATTGTCATGGAACCCCCAGGGAAAGAGGAAAAGAGGTAGGCCGAGAAACTCCTGGCGTCGAGACCTCCAAGCAGACATCAAGAGACTGGGAACCACCTGGAGTAGAATCGAAGGAGAAGCACAGGACAGGAGTTGCTGGAGGTCTCTCGTCGACGGCCTATACCCGAGTAGGAGTGACAGGCGTAAGTAAGTAAGTAAGTAAGGGTCGTGCATGTTTGTGTTATTCCGAAACGTGTTTTTTTTTTTAATTTTGTTTATTATTTGCAATTATTATCTATTTGACAGACCGACAGATGAAACAGTAGCGACACAAATGGTACTGCGAGCAGAAATCGTCTCTAAGCAATTGAAGGCCAGAAACCAGGACGTGCACTTGTCGCTTATGCCGGATCAGGTGTTGTTGCCCTTGGATTAGACCGCCGCAGTCAGTAATGGAGCCTCGATAGCGAAGTGGATTATTCTGCCGGGCCCCAGAGACTGTCGATCGAAAGAGGGCTGTTTTGTGTGAACTAGAGACGTTTTAACCCCGTCACAAAATGAACACCAGCCAACTGCAAGAGGTATAGATCCTCATGAGCCCCCGCAATTGCGGGGGCTCATGAGGATCTATACCTCTTACTGAAAGCAATTTGTATCAGTCCATTGTTCATGGGACGGTTGGAGCTCCGTTTCGCGTTGAATTGACACAGATCATACTACATGAGTTCTTAGGTACTGGAGGCCACAAAACACCGATGAGTATCTTATTTGTTAGAGGCCCAGTAAGATGCATAGATCCTCATGAGCCGGCCATAATGTGCGCCAACGTGCCGCTAAATCAGTTGATGGCGTAGGAGTACACAGGCAGATTAAAATTAGGCGCGGAAGAATACGCATTTAAAGTCATGACTATCTTCTAGTCTGTAAACTGCGTTTACGCTCAGCGAACGTGGAATGACGTAGCCTACATGGGGTAATTGCCCCTGCATGGTGACGAAAGTCAAAGCTATTTTATCAAAAATTACACGTGAAGAGAGTCATTCAGACTAAAGTAAATGTGTTTACTGCGGGCTTAATTGTTCAGTTTTTATTTATTTATTTGTTGATCTCTGTTTACTGATTTTTTGGACAGAAGCAAAACATTCTCTGCGTGTGGCTTTTTTTTTTCACTGCCTTTGGCGTAGTCACCTGCACTCGACCAGTGACGTATATCAACACGGGGAAACCCCGAAACATTGTGGTCCATCATTTAGTGGGAAGGTAAGATGCAAAAAGATCACTCGAATTACAGACTCGAAGACCCTGTTTGCAGAGCGGTCCCGAGGGGAGATTAGAGTAATGACAGACTTCCTGGGTAGCACGGCACATTTCAAAACCATTGGCTGCCTGTGGCATTCTGGTTCGATCAAATATACAAGTGTGCTCCGTCACATGTGCGATTATACCGGATATGAGGCATTTCACTGGAGTTAACTCATTCGAGACGTACCGCCTCCTAAGCTGGCATAAACAAAACTAAGTAGACGAGCAAGAGGCATAGATTCTCATGAGCCCCTGCGGCCGCAGGGGCTCATGAGAATCGATGCCTCTTGCAAGACATATGTGGGACCAGTTTTATTTATTTATTTATTTATTTATTTATTTACTTACTAATCCTGTGATTTCTAGTCAGTTTGGTAATACTGTTGTAATGCGGTGCAAGTCGTATATCTGTTTATTATTCAGTAGCGTCTATTGTAATGGTTTTGAGTGTATGTTTAATGAATATGAAAGATGTTTCTTGCTGTTTGTTTCATAATTATATTTTAGTATACAAGATCGATATGTTTATGCTAACTTTCAAACCTAAGCATGACTTACAACCACAATTGACACTAGTAGGATGAACACTTTAAAAAAAAATCTAAATGAATTAGTGAATTCAAATGAATTGAACTGAACTGAATTGAAAGTGAAGTGAAGTGAACTAAATAAAACTGACTTAAATTAATTAGCAACCAGGTCAATGTGATTTTCGTGTGTCCAACAAATTCGGCAGAGGTTGAAATAGTATAGAAAATATCCACAACGTGAGGGGTAACCAGTACTTTTGTAGCTGGCTCAGAAAAAAGGACAAAACAAACCGATCATCTCTTGACAGCGGGTCTTCAACAACAAACGCAACTGACAAAAACTGCGGCACCCAGTGTGGACAAGACACGCCCCAGACCCTTGACCGTGGATGCAGCGAGTTCCCAGGGCCCAACCTATGTACTGAGACCCAAAGAGCTAACTCTTGTCCAGGTTTGGTGTCACATGGCACACGGGTCCGGCCCTGGGAACTCTCCACATCCACCAATCAAAGGTCTTCTGTCTCTCCGGCTTGTCCACACTGGGTGGCAAATGCTATGGCCGAATAGCCTATGGAGCATACATAAGGCAAAACCACGCCTTGTGCTCTCCTGCGGGCGCCTGTGGCGCAAGTTGGCTTCTTGGGTCTTAGTACATTCCTTAGGCCCTGACAACTCCCCACATCCAGCAATGAAAGGTCTTCCCTCTCTCTTTTCCACTCTGGGGGCCAAAACACTTTGTCCGGTAACGCTTATAGGAATAAGGAAATCTTTTGCAAGTTCTCTGCGACGAGCGCCTTTACCGCAAGTTGCACGTTTGGTGTCACAGCACACGGGTCCAGCCCTGGGAACCCCCCACATCCGCCAATCAAAGGTCTCCCGTCTCTCTTGTCCACATTGGGTGTCAAATACTATATCCCAATAGGCTATAGTGGCGCCCGCCGCATATCGCGACGAGAGGGTTTTCCTTATGTAGCCTCTATAAGCGTTTCCGGACAAAGTACTTTGGCACCCAGTGTGAACAAGACGCGCCCCAGACCCTTGACCGTGGATGCAGCGAGTTCTCAGGGCCCGACCGATGTACTGAGATCCAAAGAGCGAACTTGCGCCGAAGGCGCTCGTCGCTCAATGACAGGTTTTCTTATGCAGCCTCTGTAGCCTTTGCAGACCTAGTAAGTAGTCTCTCTTGGCTTGACTTCGCGAACGAAGATTCTATAGGGGTTGCCCACGTCGTCTGCAGGCATGTTCGTGGCTGCGGAGGCCAATCCGGGACAGGCAGGTTCGGCCGCAGTGGCTGCAGGGGAAGGTCTGGTCAGGGTTCTGAGTTTCGACAACTCTGTTTTTTCTCCTGAGCCGCTTGTCCTTAAGACTAGCTCTGCGAGAGTCCTCAAAGGAGGCGGCTGCCGTGTAAATGGTGGAGCGCCAGGTGTCGCGGTCCGCAGCAAGCGAAGACCACTGGCGGTGGTCGATTTGGGCGCAGGCACTAAGTGACTTCTTGAGACCGTCTTTGTATCTCTTCTTTGGTGCCCCTCTGTCTCTGTGTCCAGTGGCGAGCTCACCGAACAGAGTGATCTTGGGTAGGCGATGATCCTCCATCCTGGAGACGTGCCCCGCCCAGCGAAGCTGGGTCCGCAACAGCAAAGCTTCGGTGCTCACAGTTTCCGCCTGTTCAAGGACCTCGACGTTGGTGACATAGTCACTCCAGTGAATGCTGAGGATGGTACGCAGGCAGTGCTGGTGAAAGCGTTCGAGGAGTCGTAGTTGGCTGCGGTAGAGGGCCCAGGACTCGGAACCATACAGCAGGGTGGTGAGGACAACAGCTCTGTACATGCTGATCTTGGTGCCCTTTTTCAGCTGTTGATTGTGCCACATCCGCTTGAATAGTCGCCCGAAAGCACTGTTCGCTTTTGCCAACCTGTTGTCCAGCTCCTTGTCCAGCTTGGCGTCTGACGTGATGATGCAGCCAAGGTAGGTAAACTGGTGTACAGACTTCAGTTCGGACTCGCCGACGGTGATGTGGGGAGGGCGATGCTCTTCCTTGGGTGCCGGCTGATGAAGGACCTCTGTCTTTTTCAGACTGACCTCGAGTGCAAAGAGCTGGGCAGCATCTGCGAAGCAGGACGTGATGCGCTGCAAGGCTCTCTCTGTGTGTGCAACGAGGGCAGCGTCATCAGCAAAGAGCAGCTCACGAATCAGTTGGTCTAGGGTTTTGGTGTGGGCCTGCAGTCGTCTGAGGTTGAACAGGTTGCCATCGAGACGATACCTGATGTACACTGCATCGTCATCGTCAATGTCCACTGTGGCCTGCTTCAACATCATGCTGAAGAAGATGGTAAAGAGGGTCGGTGCCAGCACGCAGCCCTGCTTCACGCCGTTGAGAATGGGAAATTGTTCTGAAAGGTCACTTTTGAGTCTGACCTGGCCTTGCTGGTCCTCGTGTAGCTGGACGATCATGCTGAGGAACTTTGGGGGACAGCCAAGTCGCTCCAGGATCTGCCACATGCCTTGCCTGCTCACAGTGTCAAACGCTTTTGTTAGGTTGACAAACGTTACGTACAGCCCTTTGTTCTGCTCACGGCACTTCTCCTGAAGCTGTCTCAGCACAAAGACCATGTCGGTGGTACTCCTTTTGGCTCTGAAGCCACACTGGCCCTCTGGGAGGTGGTCTTCAGCGATGGCAGGTACCAGCCGATTCAGTAGCAGCCTTGCGATAATTTTCCCGGCAATGGACAGCAGGGTAATTCCACGATAATTAGAGCAGGCAGACTTCTCTCCTTTGTTCTTGTACAGGGTGATGATGACTGCATCACGGAGATCCTTTGGTAGTGTTCCTTTCTCTCAGCAGCAGAGCTTTTGCGGGATTCCGTCAATGCCTGCTGCTTTGCCACTCTTGAGCTGGTGGATGGCTGTGAGGGTCTCTTCGGCAGTGGGCGGTTCGTCCAATTCAACCTTTAGTGGGAGGTGTGGGATTTGGAGGATGACTGTTTCTTGAACAGTGCGCTCAGCGCTGAAGAGATCCTGAAAGTATTCCGACCAGCGGTTCAAGATGGAGGTATTATCTGTGAGGAGTGCCTGTCCATCAGCGCTTCGCAGGCGACTTTGTATCAGGTGCCTGGGGCCATACACTGCTTTCAGTGCTTCGTAGAAGCCCCTGTAGTCACCGTTGTCAGCGCAAAGCTGGGTCCTCTGTGCGAGTCTGGACCACCACTCATTCTGGAGATCTCTAAGCTTGAGCTGGAGACTGCTGCAGATGAGGCGGAAGGCAGACTTCTTCACAGGGCAGGAAGGCTGGGCTAGGTGGGCCTGGTGGGCGGCTCTTTTCTTTTGCCAGAAGTTCCTGGATATCTACATCATTTTCGTCAAACCATTCTTTGTTCCTCTTTCTAACAAAGTCCAATACTTCCACAGAAGATTTTACAATAGCAGTTTTCAGTTGTTCCCAGAGTGTTTCAGGGGAGGAGTGCTGGATCAACTGTGTCTTTGAGCATGTGCTGTAAATCTGTCTGAAAGGCAGCTTTCTTGTCGTCACGCTGAAGGCTGGCAACATCAAGCTTTTTCTTGGGGGGGGGGGGGGGGCTCTTTCTTGGGTTTCAGCTTGAGGCGGAGCCTGAATTTGCAGCGGACAAGGCGGTGGTCAGTGTGACACTCTGC
The DNA here is from genome assembly GCA_036245525.1 of Semisulcospira habei. Lineage (NCBI taxonomy): Eukaryota > Metazoa > Mollusca > Gastropoda > Semisulcospiridae > Semisulcospira > Semisulcospira habei. The sequence continues at coordinate 281,759,870 of BTPG01000001.1, forward strand.
GCTTGGCATCACTCTGGTGAGGAGGACGTCACTGTGGTCCCTCTGACGCACTAGGACATAGTCGATAAGGTGCCAGTGCTTGGAGCGAGGATGCATCCAGGTGGTCTTTCGACTGTCCTTTTGCTGGAAAGTAGTGTTGGTGATGACAATTTGCTGCTCTGCACAGAACTCCAACAGTAGGCGGCCATTGTCATTGCAGTTCCCAACGCCATGCTTGCCGAGGACTCCTTTCCAGGCTTCAGAGTCTTGGCCCACTCTGGCGTTGAAGTCGCCAAGGATGATGACTTTGTCGTCTGCAGGGGTGCTCTGTAGGAGGCTGCGCAGGTCAGAGTAGAACTTGTCTTTTTCTGCAGGCTCTGCCAGGAGGGTTGGGGAGTACACACTGAGAAGTGTGACGTATTGCTGGTGTCTCAGTGGGAGGCGCATGGACATGATGCGGTCGGAGTGACCCGTTAGTAGGTTTTCCAGCTTAGACGCAATGGGGGTCTTGACCATGAAGCCAACTCCTGAGAGCCGTCTTTCTGATGCAGCCTGCCTGACCAGTAGAGGGCGTAGCCGGCGCCAAGTTCTTGGAGGCTGCCTTCCTCCGGGTTTTTTGATTGTACATTGCTTAACGTCCCGACAGCAACAAAACTTTCTCAGGACGTGCCTTCCTCCGGGAGGCGTACTTCGCTGAGCGCGGCGATGTCGATGTTTAACCTCCGCAATTCATGGGCAATAAGGGCGGAGCGACGTTCAGGGCGTCCGCTGTCTGCTGTGTCGAGCATGGTTCGGATGTTCCAGCATGCTACGTTGAGTCCGGTCGTGGTCGTCATGGGAGTGGAGCCGTTGTTTTTCCTTGTTTTCTGACCGCAAGAGAAGATGCCCGTTGACCGCGGCTAGCCAACTGGGGTTATGAGGGGATGAGCTTTGGTTAGGCCACCTTTTCTAGGCCCCTCTCCGTGTGGAGCAAGCAGTGCTGTCCCTAGAGAAGGCTGCTTGGTCGTTCAGGGTGTGCCGAGTGACGTTGTCATCCCCAGGTCAACATCAGGCGACCAATATCCTGAACCGCCTGCATGCATGTTTGAGACTGCGGCTTCCAGTGACATCTTTCACCTGCCGTTTCGCCCCTTGCCCATCGCTACAGGACTTGGAAAGGTCGGTGTCATGGTCCGTGGGTCTTTCCTAAAGCCTGCGCGGTGGAGCTTTTTGGTGGAGTGCAGTGTGCGCAGTACTGGCCCCACCCTTTAAACCCTTGGTTCGTCTGCCATGGCCTAGCAAGCTGGGACGGTGGCATCGAGGTCCTCGGGTCGTAGGTTTTATATCAGACTGTCCTTGTCCTAGTCTCTGGCTCAAAAGCCTTCCCCGGAGACACGGGGGCTTTGATGTCAGGGCTTTCCTTCCTTATCCTTTCCGCAGCCAAGCGGCCAGGCCTGCAAGGCAGCAGGACAATGATTTATTTTCGAGGTTCTCTCCTCTAGATCCGCCGTGTTTAGCCTGGGGGCTAGTGCTGCCCAGTTTTGGGGGTCACCTCGGAGAGGATGTGGCCAGAGACCACGCACGGGCGCTCTTGGGATAGAGGGATGCTATGCTAGTCCGGAGGGATTACACACGAGGGTGCCTTACAAAGGCCAAGAGGCCCTAGACTAGGGTGATCCTGGGGGAGGCGCTTTAAGAGTTCCCCAAATACCCGCACCACCAACGCAACTCGTCCCCTGGGGCCTCCACCCTTTGAGTCAGGCAGAGACCCCTTGAAAATAATAATAATTAATAATTACGGTATTTATAATGCGCTTATCTTATAATAATTATAACTCTAAGCGCGCATTCACAACTCGCACACGCATGCGCACGCTTTAGACAATGACTCACGTAACACAAATAGTGAAAAATACATTACGACGGTCAGCTTGGGGTGGGGAGTGTGGTGATATAGTGCTAGAACTTTTGAAAGAGGTGAGTTTTGAGGGCGGACTGGAAGGAGGAGAGCGAGTGTTTCTGACGGAGAGAGAGTGGGAGAGTGTTGACCTAGTAAGTAGTACTGGGCGTTGAAAATACAAAACATCTCAACCATCTCTTGACAGATGATATTGTTCAGCGGCAGAAATAAGTGACTGAGACAGAAACAAGTCATCTTACGCCAGTGACGCCCTTGACAGGGCACAATGACTTGTTTCCCTTTCGTGCAATTTTCACACATCAATTGTCCTTTCTTGTCCCTTGTTTTTATGTTGTTCACCAAATAAAGATACATACGAAGTTTTTGTCATCAGCTATCCTTGCGCCACGTTTGATTTAAAATGTTTGAAAGTGCCAGTCTCAATTATAAGAAAGTAGTTGTTTTAACCCATTTGCTGACTCACGTGATTCCTGCGCTTTGAGACGGGTCACCCACATGCAGAGAGAGGTCTTAACATCAGATATTGTTTTGTTTAGTTTGGCTTTAATGTTAAATTTATCTTCTGAGAAAACACATACTATGGTGTGACATATATCAACCGTTTGTAACCTTGATCTATGAGCGAGGTCCGTAAAATTATGTTTAGAAATGACTTGCCGCAAAATCTCCCTACAAACAAGTCCACGGACTACTTCTGTAAAACGTTGATTCACGTGACTTCAATGATTGGTCAGAATGCCAGATGGTTTTCCCGTGCTGTTTTTAACAATGAACAAAATATGTCACTCTCCCTACAATAGTCACACCGGCAAAGTTTGTAAATAATTAACAGTATAAGGTACAAACAGAATCCGATAACATATCTTCGGCCCAAGCAGGTCGACTGTATCGTCAAATGTGTTGAAGTGAAAGAGTTCAATGCTGGACGGTTGTAGCGCGCTGAGAAGTGGTGGTTGCATTTATAGAGTTGTCATCACAATTAGTTCAGGAGTCAAATCGACCTACAGTGCACACCGCCTCACCCCCAACCCTCCATCCTCACAGGCTATATCATGTTTGTGGCGTGTTTCTAAGGATTGTATTGGAACAACATCGCAGAACATACAAAGAAACATTTTGGAGGCAGTCAAATTCATTAATACATCTCAAACGATCTTAAATGGGAGAAAAGCGTTGATTTTTTAGTGAAACAAATCACAGCAACGACTGTATTTTCTCAGACGTCTTAAAACGTTTGGCGTCAGCAGACAAATTTTGACCAACTTCTACCGGGCAGTTATTGAAAGTATTCTGACCTTCTCCCTGACCGTTTGGTTTGGCAGCACCACACAGAAAGAGCGATCCAAATTAAACAGAGTAGTAAAAACTGCATTGAAAATCATAGGTATCGATTTGCCCTCGTTGGAGTGCCTCTTCCACGAAAGAATGCTAAAAAAGGCTAGATCCATCCTCCGATATGATTCCCACCCAGCCCATGAGCTGTTTGAGATGCTCCCATCAGGGTGCCGTTATAGAGCGATCGGAACATGCACGAGTCGTTTTAAAAAACAGTTTTTACCCAACCGCTGTCCAGACTTTTAATGATGCAAACAAACGCCAAACCTGAGCCATCCGTCCCACTGTTTACTGTAATGTATATACAGTATTGTCCAGCTATCAGCATAATACTTACAGTGCAGAACACACTTTTAGTTAGGAGCGGAAGGGTGCCATTGAGTGCAAGATAAGCCATCAGTGGCAGTAGTCGGGCGTGGTAGTGGAGGCAATTAATCATTAGCGCGCGCCTGGTCAGGCAGGCTGGAAGAGCTGTTCATGGTGCTAGAAGGGAGTGAGTGCTCTGCCATTACCCTACAAATGTGTGTATCTGCTGTCAAACATACCGCAGGGTATGTAGAAAACTGATGGAGAGGAGATAGAGAACATTAAACACAGGCATAACACACCACACATCAGTAGTCCGTAACAGAGATTATAGAAGGAATAGTTGATGCCAGACAGTGACCTAGATAGCCTGCTCGCAGCGGAAAGTGGCTGCCGCACAAAACAGCAGCAGGTGGCTGGACAAACTAAAGAATAGGAAATCGGACTAACTGCACAGCTGTGTCTATGATGCAAGTGACGTATTTTTTTATATTACGATAATTATGTCCTATGTGATTTGTGTCACTGTGAAATCGTGTTTATTGACTTTACGTTTAGACCACAATAGTTACTAACGCATACGTGTGTATGTGAGTGTGTGTGTGTGTGTGTGTGTGTGTGTGTGTGTGTGTGTGTGTGTGTGTGTGTGTGTGTGTGCGCACGTGAGTATCTTAATTATATTTTGATGTGTTTTATGTTCTTCTTTTTAAGTTGCGCAGCGCCGCAACGATTTCCTAATGTATTATTACATATGGCAATAAAGGTCTACATATCTCTTAACTCAATCAGCCCTGACGCACTACAACAGGAGCTGGATCGACCATGATAATTCAAGGGTAGTGCCAGATTAGCTTGGCAGGTACATAGTCGTTCGATGACGCTTCCAAAATTTAGGAAATACGTGCATCGGGCTGAATGAGTTAATAATTCAATACTGGGCGTGGGAGGGGTGCACGGTAGGTCCGTGTGGCTCATGGACTAAGACGTTAGGCGACTGGATAATTACTTATTCTTTTTGTATGAAAATGTCCGGGTGCTAGCAGAGAACACGGTGTATTCTGTATAAAAAACGACTTTTAGGTAAATAAAGACCGATTTTCATTAGCCCTCGTGTTCTGCATCGGCTCACAAGAATCTACACACCTTACAGATGTTTGGAGTTGTGCCTGTACTTTTCGACTCAAGCGGGTGTTCTGCCGTGGATTTAAACGGTGATAGACGATTTTTAACGAAAACTGTCAAGCGGGGAAAGCAGAACGGCTAAAAATAGTCCCTCACGGATGAGTAAGCCGCTCGGGATGAACCCATGACTGTGGAGGGTTCAATCAGGTCAAAGTTGACCTAATTTTATGTTTTCATGTGAGAATATTGCTTGTATTACAAGTTAGGCTTCGCCAGTGGTTCTTGTCGCCACGAGGGTCCGGTCGGGGGAGGAGGGGGGGGGGGAGAGGGGGGGGGAGAGGGGGGGGGGGAGAGGGGGGGGGGGGCAATGTCGGAGGTAGGAGTCAAGGGCAGTAGCCCGAGGCTCTTACCTCGAACATTGACCCTTCCCCCCGCCCCCCGCCCCCAACCCCACCCCTCTGATCGGACCCTCGAGGCGGTAAAAACCACTTGCAAGGCCTGAAAAAATAAACACTAAGTAGCACATCATGCGTGCCTATAACTGGTTTGTTGCGTAACCCCTCAGTTTTTATTTATCTGACTTTGTTTCTCCTCCGTTCCCGGTGGCTCACCGTGCTGTACTCTTTTGCACATAAAGCGTAAAGCCGAAAACACACCCTTGTTAGACGTGGGCGGATTTCGCAAGATAAAAAGTTAGTCATGGTTTATACCACATATGTCTACTGAGATTATCTCTTTGCAGTACACAAAAAAACGGCAGGTAAATCATCAAAATTCGCTTTCTGTTGCTTTTTTGTCTACCGTATTGAAAATACAGTAGACTATGAGATTAGGCTGGTCCGAGCACGTTCCGTAGCATGCAAATAGTTAAGTAACACGATAAAAATTACGTCATGCCTAGCTACGCCGAACCGCGCTGTAGAACATCACATTTGACGTGTGTGTGTGTGTGTGTGTGTGTGTGTGTGTGTGTGTGTGTGTGTGTGTGTGTGTGTGTGTGTGTGTGTGTGTGTGTGTGTGTGTGTGTGTGTGTGTGTGTGTGTGTGTGTGTGTGTGTGTGCGCGCGCGCGCGCGCGCGTGTATGTGCGTGTGTGTGTGTCCCGACCATGTAAAATCTGCCTCCTCGCTAGCCTGTTTTAAAAAAGGTCTCTGCAGGTATTTCGTAGATCACTCGTAGTGATGCCTTAACTACATGTATTATATATGTCTCTTTTTATGCTGGGTCCAATTTATTCCCAATTAAGCCTGTTATCCTTTTCATTTGAACTACTTAGCTCTGTGTGTGTGTGGAGGGGGGGGGGGCGGGCGGGGAGGGGGAGGGGCGGGCGGGGGGTGAGGGGGGGGGGGGGGAGCGGGGCGGGAGGGGAGGGAGTGGGGTTGTCTGAGAGTCTATGAGTATGTCTGTCTATGTGAACAGTTTTGTTAATTGTCTACAAGTATTATGTTCTACTTATATGTATGTACATTTGTAGATAGTCTTGTAGTTGTTAGCAACGGCAGGTTTGTAAAATGGCTGTGTCGATGACTATGTCAATGCCTTAACCGTTGCAAAATAAAGTTTGATTGATTCATTGATTCTCTCTCTCTCTCTCTCTCTCTCTCTCTCTCTCTCTCTCTCTCTCTCTCTCTCTCTCTCTCTCTCTCTCTCTCTCTCTCCCTCTCTTTTTCATGCACACATTAAATCTCATGTTGATTACATCTCCACTGTTTGGGATGGTAGCGGTGATGTGCATATCAAAAAACTAAATTCACTATACAAAAGAGCCATTAAACATAAGACCCATTCCTACCGCTGTAAAACTGCAAAATCTCAAACTTCTTGGCCTTCGTCAACAACTCGTTTACAACAAGTGCACACTTATGTTTTAAAATTCTCCACAAGAAAGCTCCACAGTATCAAACAGTAAATTTACTCCACGACAGTGTGAAAGGTCCTCGAGGAACAGTACTCTTCGATTACCACTACCTCGCATTGACTTATTCAAATCAAGCCTAGCCTTTTCGGGACCACTTTTATGGAATTCACTTCCTCAACATTTAAAAACACTAACCCACCTTTCCTCCTTTAAAACAAAACTACACATAAACCTGATGGAAACTGCTTAGATATATTATTTTTATCCTGTCATTCTGATGAAAGGTTATGTAAATGTATATATGTTAGTGCGTGCATTTACACGGCTGTAAAGGTGTGTGTATGTATGTTTGATTCTTGGTACTTTGTGCTTGTTTTTGCTGTGCTATGATTTTTCTCCTATGTAATTTGTGCTGAGGAGTGTTACTTCCTTTTTTTGTATTTGTTTATTGCTACCTTAGTAGTATCATTTTCTGTACTGCGTGTGTCTGTACTTATTTAGTTATGTTTTTTGTTTGCGTTAAATATTTTTTGTTTGTCTTCATTATATTTCATGTTGTAGAACGTTAGAAACGGCAAGTTTGAAAAATGACGTATTTGTATCTGTCAAAACTTCTACCGTTATGTAATAAAGTTTCATCATCTCTCTCTCTCAGTCTCTCTCTCTCTCTCTCTCTCTCTCTCTCTCTCTCTCTCTCTCTCTCTCTCTCTCTCTCTCTCTCTCTCTCTCTCTCTCTCTCTCTCTCTCTCTCTCTCTCTCTGACAGTTTGATTTAGGAAGACCGTGTATAGAAAGTCGGTTGACCCACATTTGACTCCGTAATTTTCTTGATGTTCACTATAGCTAGCCTTGAAATTGGATGAGTTCGTAATCCAGCGTTGTCAGTACCTCTTCAACTTTTAGAATAATAATTAATTCATTTTTGCAAGTTTTGGATCCAAACGATATATACTCCCATCAAACAGTCAGCCCTGGCCTGGAAGAGGCTGCTTGTCTTTTGGATGCGTGACATAAAACATTTGCGTCACTGTGTACACAGCGTCGTGAGACTAGCGATGCCATGAAGTCAAGCTGATAGTGACGTCATTTTGCTGCTCGTACTATTATTCTTCAGAATTCCTGTCGCTACACGAACTCACAGAGCGTACTTAATGGCGGGAAGCGCCGTGTGTCCATCTTTATTTGTGTGCGCCGGCATGTGTGTTGATTAGAGATTGACTTATAGAGCAGAGAAATGGATCAGAAGGATAAGCCTAAAAATATGAACAACTCAGAATGCTTCTAAAAGAAAAAAAAAAAAAACCGCATGTGAGCTCCAGACAGAACGGTAGACTTTGGGATGAAATCCTCATCTTGTTCATATCTTGTAATACCACATGCTGTAAGAAAAGCCCCTCCATTAACTCATTCAGGCCCGACAAACCACAGTGAGACATGGATCGGGCATATTTCAAGGGTGGTGCCAGAATAGCTTGGCGCCCATAGGCGCCAAGCTATTCTGGCACCACCCTTGAAATATCATGCTCGATCTGTCTCTATAATTGTAATACAATCCTTCAATGTCACCTTCAAAATGTGGGGTTTTCGGTCCTGGGGAAGAATGTGTTAATTCTATGTATGTTGGGAGGGTTTGTTCAGGAAACTGGTAGAAAATGTACCCATAATCGAGAGCTGAGCACGTATAAATTTGTTACTCTGATTAATGGGTTGAATAGATGATTGATTGTGTGCATAAATGTGTGCGTGTTGCGTGTTGAAACATGTTTAGTACTTCGCGCGTAAAATTTGAGAAGTTATTTTGATTAATGGGTTGAAAAGCTGATTGATAGTGCGTGATGTATGTGCGCGCGTGGTGTGCTTGCGATCGCGTCATTTGGTTAACCTCCTATGTGTATGCAGACGCCAGTAACGTAATCAGCACTCGTGACTGTCTGCTCAGCGGGGTAATCATGCTAAGAGGGTTAACTTCGCAATATTCAGGGTTAACTCCTTCTACCCCAGACACACCACCGGCTTATAAGAATTGACCATGATAGTTCAAGGGTGATGCCAGAATAGCTTGGCGCCTATGGGCGCCAAGCTATTCTGGCATCACCCTTGAACTATCATGGTCGTTTTGTGTCATGCACTGCAATGTAGTTTTCAGAGGACAACGGCAACATTTAAGGATTTCGGTGTTGGGGTAGAATAAGTTAAACCTACCCAACCTGCGTTTAATGCCACCTAGTGCACGTTTGTGCGGTTGCTTTTCTGCCCTTACAGTTTCTTGGCTGGATAAACCCTTTTGGGTGTCGGTAGCGGTTTTGGTCGTGATGATTCCTGCCTGTGTGGATGCACTACATGTGGATTTCCCTTCGCTACGAGATTTTCGCTGGGTAGAATTACGCATAAACATGGATGGAATAGTCGACTTAGCTGAAATTGTCTTCTCCTGCGCTGCCGCGTGGTGTCGCTGCTCAGATCTGGGGAATAGTCAGTATTCTTAGTGTCTTAGGTGATAGCTGTCCATAGTCTTGCCGAGGTCATAGTCTTCGGTCCTCTCGTTATGGTACAGGCCGCAGCTATGTTGCGGCTTCTAAACTCGGGTTTGGATGACATAGAAAACAATAGAAACCGGACACGTTAACCCATATCATTCGGAATACACCAGTGTGTGAAATAAGTTTGACTAAAATAGTTCAAGGGTAGTTACAGAATAGCTTGGCGGCTCTAGGCGCCAAGCTATTCTGGCCGCACCACCCATGAACTAAAACCATTAGTCTATATTCTTATCTGTAAGTACTATAATGTAGCTTGCATATCGGCAGTGTAGGCCTACACATTTGAAGCTTTTAGCCTCAGTATATGGGTTAAGCGCTGCAACCCACATTAACTATACCTATTACGCGATATACCGTGCGAAAACAAAAGCCCGGCAGTAAACAGATCACGACATACACACCAAGATGGTGTGCACGAACCAAAACACTGAGAATGTAGAGGTTGTTAGCCCAGCTTGCGACATGGCCCCAATGCGCAAAGGCCATCAGTCGGGCCAACGTCGGCCGCCGTTGGCCCGCGCACAGTCGTGCGCGGGCAAACGTCACCCGACGACGGCCTGATGGCCTTTTGCGCATTGGTGGCACCGTGCGGCAGCAGCAGAGGCAAGTCGCTTATTGCGGCAGCACAGATTTAACCCAGATCATACTGAGGCTGAAAGCTTCAAATGTGTACACTGCCATATGCAAGCTACATTATAGTACTTACAGATAAGGATATAGACCGGTGGCTTTAGTTCAAGGGTGGTGCTAGAATCTAGAGGCGCCAAGCTATTCCGGCACTACCCTTGAACTATTCTAGTCAAACTTATTTCACACACTGGTGTATTCCAAATGATAAGGGTTAAACCCCCGTCGGGGGTTCTTTCTCCGGGTACTCCGGCTCTTCCTCCCCCTCCACTTTGGTATCAGTTTCAGCCAACTTAATAAAATTTCAAATACAAAACCGATTTCCTAATACCGTCAGTAGCTCGCTTGAGCTTGCCCTTAGCACCACGTGAATGTTCTGTGTTTACGTACAGTGTGTGAGTGAATGCGTGTGATTCACGTGAGCGTGCTTGTTGGGTTCAGTTCGCGGCTACATTCTGCGCATTGAGTTATATTATAAATATGAGAAATGCGCCATATAAATGCTATGCATTATTATTAAACAGGGTACAGCTGCGCTTGCGTAGCGTTTTTCGGGGGTAGAGTCACGCTGGGTAGTTTTACGAAATACAGCGACGTTAACCCCTTCAGTGTTAATCCTAGTACTTTTACACATCACTCTACATCCACGATAGTACAAGACACGCACCTTCACACATCTATACAACATACACAAAATCGCACACCGCACGCTGATGACATCATTTATCACACACACAAACACATACACGCAAAGACAAACCAACATACACAATCTCTCTCTCTCTCTCTCTCTTTCTGTCGGTTTCACGCAAAGCAAGACTTTTTGGCAAAACAAATCAATTTTTATTGTATCCAGCAATATACCAGTCCATCGTAAACACTGTTCAAAATCGAGCCGCAAATACACAATCAAACGTGTGATATTATAATGGACAAAAAAAAAAAAAAAAAAAAAAAAAAAATGTGGCGGCAAAAAAACAAAACAAACGAACACACAAACAAACAATCGATCAACCAAACAACCGCTAACCCCTTCGCTGCCAGTGGCCACGACTGTGTTCTCTGGAACAGTCAAGGATCGAAAGCTCCGTTGCCATTCCGCCGGAGGGAAGGCAGATGTAGAGGAAACTAGCAAGAGGCATAGATCCACATGAGCCCCCGCAAATGCGGGGGCTCATGTGGATCTATGCCTCTTGCAGCTGACTCTAATTGTGTGTCCCGGCAGGGAAGGGGTTAACACGCCAAGATAACTATATAGCAGTATATCACTCAGAACAATAGTAGGCTATAATATAAACACGGCTATATAAACCAGGACTAGTTAATTTGTTGCGTTCTGTAAACAAATGTTAACCCCTGTTGTGCACTCAGCAACCGCCACTGTGAACAGTACAGGTGACTGCATGCATAATGGGGTTAATTATCTCAAAACCAATGTGAAGTAACATGTCTAATCCCACTTGCAAAGATTGTCACTGTTTACAACAGCAATTTTTAATTCTGGTGAAATAAGTTGACACAAGCTGATGTAAGAAAAAGAAAGGTAAATAATAAACGAAGAAACATTAAATTAAATGCTATACAATATTCAATGTTGACTTTTAGCTGAAGATTCTAAAAGTAACTAAGTACGAAGGCGCAGATCAAGTACACAGCCCGGGAACAAACTGATGGTACCATACTTTTGGGTTCCCAAGTCGAATAACTCTGAACTTTGCTTGCAGAGTTTAGAGTTATTCGCCTTGGGAAACCAAGTAGACGGCACATACTGTGTGACACCTTTTCACCTCATAAGAACACAATATCAGTTATACTCTGCCAAAGACTAGCTGCAAAATATTGGACTGAATTTTAAAGACCCATAAAACTGCCATTACCAGTTAAAATGTACAAACATAACAGTCTCAAGTAATTATGTCAATTAAAGTGAATGTACAAAAAACGCTTGTCACAGTTGTTTCGGTATCACACAGAGCAGAAACTGTAACAGTAACTCAACTGCTGCATAACACTCCTAGCAACAAACCAACATTAATAAGAAATAATGATTATGCCTGCATAATTGTAGAAAAAAAAGGGGCAGCTAAGAAGTAGGGCGTGGGGGGGGGGGGGGGGATGGGGGCATACGCATTTATCAACTTATCCAGGTGTCTGAAATGATTTTGATAATAAACAAAATGTAAGTCTGATATAGTACTTCCATCGATCGTTTTCAATACGTGTAGTTAATGGTAACACTACGTTTCCTTAGACCAAAGAACCACGTCTGAACCACTCGTAATTGGTCTACTAAAGAACAAACACATTTCCATAAATTGAAGTCACTGTCACCAAGTTATGTCTGTCCAATTCTGCGAAGTGTTTCTGTTTCAGTCTTCAATTCAGTTGTTTCTCAACTGCAAACTGCATGGAATCTCTCATGAGCACCTACAGACAGCAGCGTGGGATCATGAGAAGCTATGCTTCTTGCAACGATTGTACCAACAAAAAAACAAACAAACAAACAAAAAAATCTATCGAGAAATGTCGTAAGGGATGTGCTAATCTGAGACTGCTTCGATGTGAAAGAAATTATATCTTTTAAAACGTGACTGATAAAATTGAACATATCACATCACAAATCAAATGCCACCCACATCATTGTCATAGTTGCAGCCACTAGCATGCAGACGTACAGAGATTAAAACAGAAAAAGAGACTCGGCGAGATAGAGTGAGCAAACGACGTTTGGCAAGGGATAGTAGTTAGCTACAAGCAAACGGAACACAACATGCACACAGTTAGTAGTACAATACATGCGTGCTGACCTGTGTTTTCTACCTTACGGCCTGGGGCCGTAAGGTCCAAATTCACAGACAAGCTCACAAATCAATTTACATCAGCAATGATTTAAATTTCCCTGATTCTCAAATCATAGTTAAATGCAAAAGAAAGATAAAAATGAAAACGAACACAAAATAAATGACAGAAACAACAAACGAAACCAAAAATGCACACGATTCAGTTTCTGAACAGTAGTCGGATGCTGTGGTTTAATTCTCACTTATTACCACTAAAACCATTCTTCAACCATACGCAACTCAGAGACTAGTTGACTCAAAATAGAACACAAAAAAATGTCAATCAATTTAAAAACAAAAATGCAACGTTTTAATGCTTACTTGAAAGAAATAATGCTGTGTCAGCCACCCTTAGCTGTTACCCCGTTTCGCAAGAATAATCAGCAAACAGCAAGTGTTCAATTTTTCAACAGCAATATAAACATGCTCATGTTTCACGTGTGGATATTTCGTTTTGGTGGCCCAAATAAAATTGTTCCAACACTGATCATGTGTATTAACAACAGACAAAGCCATCGTGTCAATTATTATTGTTATTCAACAGCTCTCCTGGCAGGAATTTGTATCGCTGTAAATCACAAATCGGAAATTTCCGATTTTGCAAGCAGTAATCGGAAATTCCCGGAAATCAAGCTCTCCAATTACAAACCCCCAAAGCTGGGCACAAAGCAGCATGTTTTCAGTACGTTTGTTGTATGCACGATCAGTGAACAGTCAAATGCAGTTTTCATCACATTACAAGAATAATTGTACAACACAGAACGCAACAATCATCATTTATGGACAACAACACACGATGCAAGAAAGACAACACAGATTGGAAACGTGAATAGACACGACATGTAACAGGCAAGGTTTCAACATCACATACATGTACTATATATTCCGAATAGTTGTAAATTATGTCCACTTTGCAAAAATAGGTAACGTGAAACACAGACGGTTTTTCAATTGCTGTTCCAAAGGAAAAAATGCGTAGAAAATTATGCTTTTCTTGTCACAACCCAGTGAATAACTTACAAAGCACTTGATTGAAAATTATCAACTGTTTGAACTTAACCATCAAAACATTTTCAACATCCTGAACGTCAAAGAAAAAAATTACTGCAATCTTCTGATGTAAACTATTCCAGTACACAATGTGTACTGGATTGTGACTGTGGACCTTACGGCTCCAGGTCTTAACCCATTCGAGACGTGCCACCACCGGATACGCGGCATAAGCCGCGTATCCGGAGGCGGCACGTCTAGAATGACTTAAGGTCCACAATTACAAACCACCAGATAAATTATTTTGAAACCGAACAATCGCTTTTAAAGACATACTACAAGAACATTTATTTGAGTGAATCTTTGATGATTTATGTACAAGTATTGAATTAACTACTCGATTGCACCTGCAAAAAATTGCACTAAACTCCACTTGGTTGGTATAACGTGTGGATATATTGAAAAATAAGAACCTCACAAAACAGCTGTCAAATTATGTCATTAATCAAATCATCGCAATTCTGAAACTGAAACAAATACCGTATTGCAATTTTAAACCTGCTAGTTAATACAATTATTTCCGATGATTAAGTTTTCATTCTTTAATGGATAATAGATGAGAGGAAAATATACGTAGATGGATGGTCAAAATATGCACATAACTGATTTAATATGTGTGTATTTGTGATTTTGGACCATAGCAACTTAGGACGCAAGGTCAAAAATCACAAACCAGCTCACACATCAGGAAAATAATCATAGAACTGATCCTAAATATCAGCAACAGAAACATATAACAAGTGTAACAGCTTCGAGGGAAGTGACTAACATAATGACGTAACGAAGAAAGACAGCATGACGACACATTCCAAACCACAAATAATGCAATTATGACAGTGATTGTTTATCACACAGACAAGAATAATGGTGAATTAATGCACAAACAAACAACCAAACAAACTTTCCACTAACAATAACATTACATGTGTGCCCGTCTGTGATTCTGGACCTTACGGCTCCCAGCTGTTAGGTCCAAAATCACAGACCTGCATACAAATTGTCCAATCCACACGTGATAACTTCGAACATGCAACACCACACTCTCTACCACTCTGATTCAAAAACGAAAAAAAAAAAAAAAGAGGATATGCTGTAATACTAGAAGATGTCATCAACAATACAAAATAATATCTTCTCCAAGTAACGGAAAATAAACTAGAAGGATATTGCAAGAAAAATTACACATTATATTGCATTTTCCATGTAATTATGCCATATAATACACATTTATTGAATACACTTCTAGAAGTCTGCCATCGTTTATTTGTATTGATGCGAAATACTAATTAAAATTTGAGGTGAAAATTATCCATGCAAAAAAAAAAAAAAAAAAAAAAAAAAAAAAAACACTCAGCGTTATGTCAGCATATTTATCATCCTGTTCCATTAAGAGATGAGAATAAGCTAGCAGTTTACTGGGAATACCTGAATTTGTGACATTTTCGATCTGGACTTTCCAATACCCTGTTGCAGTGTAATAGGAATCACGCATTGGAATGTTAATTACAATAAACCGCAGAACTGACAATTGCTTCAACCATCGGATTTTTAGCTTTCCCCGACGACAATGTGTGAGTGATCGTGCTCCGTGTGCAGACAAGCCTAAACCTTTCCACCTATTGCTTGAAATAAATGTGACAGTTCAAGGGTAGTGCCAGAATAGCTTGGTACCTAAGGCGCCAAGCTACTCTGGCACAACCAGTGAAATAAAACAGTTGATCTATCTCCTAATCTGTAATGTAGCCTTTATAGGACAATAAGCAAATTTGACAAAATCAGCCTCACGATGTATTGGCTTAAAGGTACAATTAACTGGAGAGAGAGAGAGAGAGAGAGAGAGAGAGAGAGAGAGAGAGAGAGAGAGAGAGAGAGAGAGAGAGAGAGAGAGAGAGAGAGAGAGAGAGAGTAGATGTTGGAATTAATATGATCAAAACTACACGCGTTTCGACGAAAAGAGTGGATTATGAAGCTGGACAAAAATGCCATTTCACGTTTGTCTGCGCCTTTCATGTGACGTTAATGTCAAGCGACGCGCAGTTTTTTTCTTCCCCTACTTATAATTTACATAAATCGTCTATTCTAATCCACTGAATGCATTAAGTTTGTGCAGTTAAAAACCCCATTAACTCTCATCAAAAAGGAAAGCGTCTGTTTTCGAAGATAAACAAACCTTCTGTCAACAAATTCACCGCACACTGTATACAACTTCTTAGAATAAAACATTTTGAAAAGTTGCTTGTATCCACTTTAGTCTCTGTCCTACTCGAACAATACAGAGCACAAGCCTCAAAGCTGCTCTGTCTTTCAAGATCAAAACTTATCACCCTCACCTGACACACAAAGTCTATTTACACAATTACCAAAGTAGTGTGACTGTACTATTTCACGATCAGAATTTCCTCTTGCACATATTATCTACAATCGTTCTATTCTGAAAAAAAAAAAGATGGAAAATGACTAATTTCCGTAAGCCACTAACAACGTCATTTGTTATTACAATAAGAAACAAATATTCTGAAAATGTAAATTCTACAAGAAAATTATAATATACAGTCTAAACTATGTACAGGGATTGTTTTGGCGCCTTAAGTATCATCAGATTTGAAATTAAGAAACTTTCCTAGCGACGCAGATTGACCAAAGCACACAACTAAGAAAAATACAAAGTTCCGCCAGATTTCCCCCCTCTTTACCACACAAGTTAAAACGTTCCAAGACGTCTACGAATGTATTCTTTGGCAAATCCGGCTACCGACTTCGCTCATTCAGCCCGACGCACGTATTTCTCAAATTTTGGAGGCGCCATCTAACGACTATGCACCTAATGCAGGAGATGGATCGACCATGATAATTCAAGGGTAGTGCCAGATTAGCTCGGCGCCGACAGGCGCCAAGCTAATCTGGCACTACCCTTGAATTATCATGGTCTACCCATCTCCTGCTGTAGTGCGTCAGGGCTGACTGGGTGATTAGAATTCATTACCGTCCCGTTTAGCCATGACCACTTCATGGTAATTCTTGCAATGTGTCGTAACACTATTTAGCCACATGATCACTTATTATAATCAAGTGTGCGCTGGTATGTGCTTTTGGCCGTAAGGGCCAAACTCACAGCCTAGTGCACAAGAGCGGATGACTAATTTACGTTACCTAGACTGTACGTAATTTACGTTCCCTTGATTGGAATCATATTCATACCCTACTTTCGAAAACAATGTCTTTATACTCCGCCAGCAAACGGCAATTAACATTCATGATTATCATTAAGTATCTTAATTTCGTATTGCACTCAACCGTGACAAAATGCAATTCTTTTGGCAACGTATTTGGCAATTATACAACAAAAAGGGGCTGCTTCGAAAACACAAGTGACTGTTTATATTGAGCAAGGGTGAAAAGTATTCATCAGAAATTAAACTTGACAGAAACGGGAAAATACTGAAGTTGAAACGCCACCTCAATATAGCCGCAGATTCAAGGAAAGATCCACGAGAACAAATTTCTTTCAAATTAACGCACACAACTGCCTTGAACGAAAGTGGCTGATAATAAACACAAGTTTTAAACTGAAAACAAGCAGCCTAAGACTGCTAATTGATTTTTTTAAACAATTAAATTGTCGGCAAAAAGCACCAGCAGTTTGTTTTTCTTAAAGCAGTTCTACTCAACGGCAAACAATACGTGTGTAATGGTCTGTGATTTCAACATGACGGCTCTGGGCCGTACGGTCGAAAATCACAAACCACAACACGTGGTAAACGCAATAACTGAGTTCCTTGCTTTATGTCCTCGCATTCATACTATTATTATTATTATTATTATTTTTAAGACATCTTTTCCAGCACATCTTTTGGCGTTTGCAAATCGTGTACGTTACAATGGAAAAAGTATCTCTTATCCGGATTAAACTTGATACGGTGAAAAGTTTTATATTATATACACTACACATAAAAGGATGATCTACATAGCATGGAGCTAACGATCTAAAATTAATTCAAAGTCAACTGTTAAAGTTTGCCTTTTATAGGTATTCAACACTTCGGTCAAACTGCAAAAAGTGAAAAACCAACGGTATCTATCATGCACTAAACAACACACATTTTCAACGTGCATGTGGACCTTCCGAAGTGTGTCGATATAATTAAATGCAATCAAAAAGCCATTTTATTTAGAAATTATTTAGAAAACAAAGGCTTCACAGTAAAAAATATAATCTCCCAGAATTTCTCAGCTACTTCTACACCTCGAAAAATAATCAGAAATGGCAAGATGTACAGACAGCATTTTCACATTTTGCTTATTTTTTCCAGTTCGCATCATGGGATATATCGAACAGAACAGTACAAGGGTGGTGTCCGATTAGCTTTAATCGGGCATTACCCTGCTCTGCCACGTCGATTCATCTCCTGCAGTTGTGAGAATAATCGTAAGAGGCCTGCTATGACTGCATACCCCGTTTACCCATGCAACATCAGTAGCAGTTCGTGTCAGTGCAAGGGAACAAACACGTGTAACACAGTCAATCACAATTAACATGATAAAACAACAGAAAAAGGAATTTCTTTTCTTCGGGATTGTGTGTGGTGCACTTGATTAACATGTATAGATTAATATACACTGTGCTACAAGGATGCGTTCACGACACATAACCGTCCAGTATCCAAAGGAAAAGCAGTTACACACAGCCGGGCGTCATAACTCAACCCTTTCCCAACACTGCTGTACGCAGCCCACAATTGAGGTCAGGATTGCAGCCAATGAAAATACTAGTTACGCAGTGGTCATGACGACGTTAATAAACCACGTCGTGCGTATAAATGACACACAGTCACGCAAAAAAGGACCAGTTAATACAAGACACAACAGTATGTTATATATGGCAAGGAAACTGTGTTGCACATTGTGATGTGATTTGTATACACGGTGAAACCGCAAGCAGCTACTGAACACACTCTGCAAGGATTAATAAAAAAAAAAAAAAAAAAAAAAAAAAAAAAAAAAAAAAAAAAAATGGCTGGGTGGCGGGGAGACGCCTTTCCATACACGTACGACATTTTCAGTCAATACAAAACGGTGGTGGTCTGTAATTTTGGACCGTACGGATTCAGCCGTAAGGTCCAAAATTACAGATCACCACACACAATTACAGTCTCCTAATACTAAGTTTTTTGGTGGTTTTTTTTTTCTCTGGACTATACTCCTCACATTTAGAATGCATATTATTTTCAGTCTGCACGTCTTATGATAATGGTAAAAGTTTAATGACACAAAAGTCTTCCAAAGGATTCTCCTTGCAAAGTGCGATCAGTTACCACTTAAAAGGTTAAAGTGATGCTGTCCAACGAGCGAGACCATTTCCCCTGATAAAAGCTGACTTTTTCACTATCAGTGCTAAATGCAAGCGACGGATCAACCGTGACTATCCAAGTACTGTCACGATTGAACACACACGAATTTAATCGGCAGCATGGTTATGTACGTCGAAAGTAACTACAATGGACAAGCGCTCATCACTTAGATCATTTATAAAAGATGTCTTTACCGGACTGTGTAGTTTTCGGAGGTACTGCAATAAAAAATTAAAAAAAAAAAAATAAATAAAATCACCGCACACCCTAGAATTTCCTACATCTACCCCAGTAAGCAATTACAGACATGAAAGTAAAAACTCTGTCTAGTGAAGTAAAAAAGACTGTGTCCATTTTTGTGAAGAGCACGCTTTTCATTGTATTACAATGAAATTCTCGCTTTTCACAACAATGGACTTGCTGTCTTTTGCCTTCACAGGGCACAGCAGTTCCATGTCTGAGCGCTCCTGTTCTACACAGTGTTCCCGCTCGCTGGACAAGCCATGAAATGTCAAGGTGAAAGTCACAACCTACGAGTAGGACGAGAGAGAGGGGCACGTCCGCCCCGGTAAAACACCACCACACATAGGGACACCCACACACGCCAGCTGGTCGAGAGGATGAAGGTCACGGTTAAGGTCGTATGTCGCAGGGGGTAACGAAGGTCGTCTGGTCTCAAGGCCGGAGACTCTCAAAAGGTCATAAGGTCAAGCATGGGTTGAACTTCTTTTTTTGCCGTTTTTTTTTCCCCCCCCCCGCATATTCTCCACTTTTTTTCGTTTCTTTCTCCTTTTCTTTCTCATTTTTCCTTTCTCTTCCCATTTCTCCTCTGGCCTTTTTCTCAGTAGGGCGCGAACTTGGGCCTCTCTGCAGCCTTGAGGGCGCCGGCAGTGACACCTACCCTCAGCTTGGTCGTCAGGGCTTTGCGGTCCACGGCGAGAGCGCCTGCAGCAGCGGCAGCAGCCACGGAGGAGGCGGGGTCTACCAGTCCCATGGCGTTATAGCCAACGTAGGACATGGGGACCCCGGCTGGCTTGACCGTCAGCGGCTGGAGGGGGATGGCCATGGGGGTGGGGTGGTGGTGCGGGTGGTGGTGGGGGTGCGGCTGGTGTGTCGGGTGGTGGGAGGGGTGGACGGGGGTCAGCGAGGTGGACGTCACTGGCGGGGTGGATGTCGGGTCAACAAGGGTCAAGGCTTTATGCAATTCCATGCTGGAGGAAGAGAAAAAATAGGTGGGGGTAGCCAGGGGGTGAAGTGGGTAAAAAGGAAGAAAAAAAAACGTATTAGACCAAACACAATCCACTTTTGGAATAATGATAATAATGATAAAAACAACTCTTGCTATAAGGAAAGTTTTTAAAAACAAATCCAACCAAAGACAGATCATGCTGTGACAAAATAGAAGTTGCAGTGTTGGGAGTAACCAGGGTACGTGGGTAGCGGGTAGCTCCAGTAGTGAGATGGGTACGGGTGAACATAAACTTGTAATAGCACAGTGCAAAAATAGCTTCCAATGCTTTCAGCTATAACTCCAAGACACAGAGGGCTCGACATCCAAGGAGTGGGGCAGTTAATTAACCCCCTTCTCCTCGCAGCCACCGGTACTGTGGACAGTACCGGTGGCTGCACGCACAAGGGGGTTAAAAAGGCAATAATGAGTGCAAAACTTCCACGTTACATAGGAAGAAGGCTGAGGAACAAAGACAACCAGGTACTGAGTGTTAGGACACACATATAAAGCGTAGGGAGGGAAGAGCGGCAGGGTATATAGCAGGTGCGGAGGCCGAGTTACCATTAAGACACAGAGAGAGAGAGAAAAAAAAAACAAAAAAAAAACCAACCACTGAAATGGGCATCTGATTTTCGATGGCATTCACAAATAAAAGCGCTAAACATAACCTTTTCGTCAAGCTTCTCGTAATACTTTTGTTACTACTGTTGTAAAAACTGAACTTAAAAAGAGAACTCTACATGAAAGTCCAGGTTGTGTTGTACACTGACCCCTTTGTAAAGGTGGTCCTTGCGTCAATCCCTCAATCAAAAGGTGGTTCTTTGGTCAGGTATAACATGATGCAAGAAAAATTTCTCTAATGACACTGAAGTGTTGGGGTCTAGAGAGACAGGGGGAGAGAAACAAGATCTGGATAGCTACCAGCTGCCCACCCTAGTTGAAGAAATTTCAACTTTGATTTCGAAAACGCTTTCGATTCCAAAGAAGGGCATAATAAGGAGGTTTTTGGATGAAAGTTGGTATGTGCACATATACATGATCTGTCTTTCGCAGGAAATGATCATACATCAAATTATACATATGAAAATACCAAATATATATGTAAAAATTACCGTACACTGCATATATTGGCGACACCAGAATATGATATAAATACGTTAGTTGCTCTCTGATGCCAATACAGTTCAAAAGCAAATAAATAGCAGACAAATGACTGTTTGTTTCTAAGTAAATGAAACATTTCTCACACAAAAAATATTCAACTTTCTATGCTAACGTACCGGTGTGTCAGTTGGTTGGCTCATATATTTATCAACTTCTGATATTAACTCATTCAGCCCGACGCACGTATTTCCCAAAATTTGGAGGCGTCATCTAACGACTATGCACCTGTTGCAGGAGATGAATCGGCCATGATCATTCAAGGGTAGTGCCAGATTAGCTTGGCGCCGACAGGCGCCAAGCTAATCTTGCACTACCCTTGAATTATCATGGTCGATCCACCTCCTGCTGTAGTGGGTCAGGGCTGAATGTGTTAATCCCTCTGTGCATGCAGCCACCGGTACTGTAACAGTAACGCTGCTTGCGAGCACAAGGTGGTTAAAGGAGAGAAACTTTGAATGTCAACCCTTTTGGGTGTCGGTAGCGGTCTTAGTGGCGATTTCAGCGGCAGACCCTCTTAACAGATGATGCTCTTGCAGTCGTCTTTGGCCTGCGTTGTCTTTTTCTCATTCTAAACAATGGTCGAGTCATTTTTTCCTCTACAAGATCTTCGGGTTCTCAGCACTTAAATGTGTGATGGTCTGTACATTTTTACCTCATAGCCTAGAGCCATAAGGTTCAAAATCCCTGACCAGCACACCCATGAGCCAAATACTGACACTCGGTAACACTGCAGACTAATGACAAGATTAAACAACTCGATTCAAATTGTCTGGGTCATATTTTCAGAGAATTTGTAACACTACTTTGCTCAGACTGGCTGCTGCTCAACTTTTCCCATTGCCCACAAAAGTATGCCCCGTACATATCGTGGTTGAACATTCGCACAACAAAACTACGTGGTATATTTCAGTAAAAAAAAAGGAAAAAAAAGAAAGGAAGATTCTCCAGCGGCTGTCCTGTGGATCAGAAGGCCATGGTATCGCCTCTACTGATGTCTCGTCTAGCATCTGTGTACAGCATTCGTAGTTCACAAAACATTCATATTGGAAAAAAAAAGAAGAAACTCGTCGCATGTTCTTCTTCTTCCCTTACAACTATCGTGCTTCTCTTTTGTCCCCTTAACTGGACACGCTTGAATTTCGTGCCACTTTTTCACTTAAGTCTGTAAAACTCGAGCTCTGTTTCGAACGACCAAGAACCATGTAACGCCCATTCTCTCACAGTAACAGGACCACACAGTTAATTCATGCGAGACGACCTGCATGCGGACACGCGGCTGTTCGCCGCGTGTCCGCATGCGGTTCGTCTCGAATGTGTTAACCCCATTTGTGCACACAGCTGTATGCACAAGGGGGTTAAACGGGTTAAACGAGACAAAACATTGGCAGGACCCAGCACCGACATTCACACACAACCAGGGGAGTGTTGAAATTTTCACCACAGGCTACACACTTAACAGCGGTGTATTCAGCGTGTATAAACGTTTTAGCTCCCTTGGCTGTGCGAGTGCTGTGACTTGATCACTGAACGATTTTATCTGCAAGATACACAGATCCTCATGAGCTGGCAAAGTCTTGCGGGAACTCATTAGCGTGTATTCTTCGTGCTGGCCCATTGAACATTTGAACAAGATCATGCGAGATTTTATTTGATGAGAAAATAAAAAAAAAAAGAGAGAAAAGAAATCTAAAAATAGTAGGCCCACTTCAAATGGGAGCAAAAAAGGATCTACGCCAGTTTATATCTGTTGTGGTTTTTTTTTTTCAAACAGAGAAAAGGGCAACTGTGTGTTTAGTATTTGAGGACACAGTCAAATTTACACGTAACTAACTCCAAGACTGGGCATTACCTCAGCAGTCGGACAGCCAAAGACGCGTAGGTATGGATTAATCACATTGACAGCCAGTTACTGCAGACCAAATGATAGGGACAAAGAGGGTGACAAAAAACAAAAACAAAAAAAAACAAAAAAAAAAAAAACACCACCACTGATTAGGATGGAAGATATGTGCAGGTTTGTGATTTTGGACCTTACGGCCTACGACCGTAAGGTCCAAAATCACAGACCTGCACACTTATAAACATACTTGGATTAATTCATGGTCAACAGAATGCGGTTACATTTAAGGGTAAGGTACGAATCCAGGGGTTGCAGTCACGTTGCTAGACAGAATGATGGACAAGACATAGTGTCATTAAAACGTTGGCTTGAATATAAAAATGTGACTACTGCTGAACAAATACTGTTGCTTGAACTGATGCTTCTGAATAATAGTAATCTATGGTACCACAGAGGCAATTTGGCCGAAGTTTTGACTGTCAAGCAGATTTGATACTACAGAAATTAAAGTAACATGGTTAAACGACCGTACGAAACAAATGAGAATTAAATAAATAACGCTGAGAAGTGCAAAAAACAACAGAATGCATGACTTCCTATTTCCGTGCTGTTAAGGTAATGGTTTTTGTATATTCAAAATCAAAAAGTGTCGTTTCTCATCGGAAATAATTATGCTTGTATCTTCTCTCTAGAAGTTTTCACCATTAACCTTCCATAAAAGAACGTTTGCATCCTTACAAACAGAACACTTTCAGATCTGGGCAAAACACTCACATCTGCACCTTTCACGCCATCCCTCAGTTTTGATACGCAAAAGACGTAAGACACAAGAACAAACATTGAAGAAAGTCAGTGGGCTTCAAACCAGCTTCAAACCAGATTATAAGTTGAAAAACAGCAACAACTTCAAACCGTCAATTGACATTGAAATAAATAAAGAAGTAAATCAAACACACGGTAATGTACATGATAGTTCGGTGTGAAAACACACACAGTTTTATTAAATGACTTGACATGCGAAGAGTGCATGCAAAATGACTTATCTATAATAGACAATTGTAGGTAAGCTAGAACAGAAGATAAAAAAACAAGAAAATTAGATGATTTCGCATTAAAAAAAAACAGTATCCTGATGACATATAATAATAATGAGAGTGATACCAGATTTGCAATGAGAGAGAGAGAGAGAGAGAGAGAGAGAGAGAGAGAGAGAGAGAGAGAGAGAGAGAGAGAGAGAGAGAGAGAGAGAGAGAGAGAGAGAGAGAGAGAGAGAGAAAGAGAGAGAGAAAGAGAGGGGAGAGAGAGAGAGAGAGAGAGAGAGAGAGAGAGAGAGAGAGAGAGAGAGAGAGAGAGAGAGAGAGAGAGAGAGAGAGAGAGAGAGAGAGAGAGAGAGGCTGTTGTGTAAATGTCATTTTTGTTCGGTTTATTTTGAGGTCTCTTCAATTTATTTGTTCCAAGTCTTTTCACATCACGCTGTGTAGTGTATTTTATTCACACAAGGCAGAATCATTTTCTTTTAAATCCGAAAACATACAGGCAGTTCATTTGAACTGCATCCAAGAATTAACGCGAAGTTATTGAACATGTCAGCTGAGAGTTTATGAAAGTTAATGCACAGATTTTAACACATTAGCCTGGGGGTCAAAATCATATTTGACAGTTCTTTGCTTAAGCCTAAACAATACAACTCTGGAAACAGGTTAACCATGATAGTTCAAGTGTAGTGAAAGAACAGCATTCGAGACATCCTGCATCCCGATCCGCAGGATAAAGCCACATATCCTGATGCAGGACTTCTCGGACGTGCGAGAGTCTCCAGGTTCCGAGCTATTGACACCAACCTTGAACTACTATGGTCTATTTATGCCTTTCGTAAGTGTTCAAATGATACATAAGTAAAACTGCATGCGCGAAATTAAATACGTCTGGCTCTGTGTCAAGTTACTTCAAAGTGTGCATGATAGTAGAAAAAAGAGCACGTTTAAGTTTTTCTCTCCCTGAATATGAAACAGATATCACATTGGACTATTTGCCGCCTACATTTAAAAAAAAAACCAAAAACATTTTTAATCCTTCCACTCAGATCCTCGCGCACTCGTTCAGACGTAGATATTGCTTGATACAATTTTATACGTATATATTTATTGTTAGCAATCAACATTGTAAAAGACGAAATATACATGGTTTGAGTACTGAAATATACATAACAACTGCATTATTGGTGACTAGATAAATACGATGACAAAAGTGAAAAATGATTCAAAAATAAAAATCACACACTTTATCTTGAGCAGAACGCAAAAACATAAATTAAAAAAAAAAATTGCTTAAATCAACTACTCGCGGAAGTGACCTGATTTTGTTTAACCCTTTCAGCGCCATGGGCGCATTCCCCGAATTTTGGAAGTGTTACTTAACGAGTCGACTATGCACCATTTGCAGGAGGTGGATCGCCCATGATAATTCAAGGGTAGTGCCAGATTAGCTTGGCGCCTTCAGGCGCCAAGCTAATCTGGCACTACCCTTGAATTATCATGGGCAATCAGTCTCCTGCTGTAGGGTGTTGGCGCTAAAAGGGTTAATGATCTGCGGCTCTCATTCGTGGTTTTTTCTCGCATTCGTGGTTTTTTTTTTTATTTTTTTTATTGTGTGTTGGTCTGTGAACTTACGGCCCTGAGCCAAACGATATAAAGTCACAGACAAGCACGCAAATAAGGTCCAGTGATAAAAAAGACCCTGCTGTTCTTGTTACCTTATTTATTTATGTATGGCTTTCACTGATAGTCGGTGCAGATTGGTTGTTTTTTTAAAATCACTGTAAATTCACTTCCAAGATACTCATTTGTCCAAGGAACATTGATACAAACTGGTTTCGGCAAGAGGCATAGATCCTCATGAGCCCTCGCTTCCTGCGGGGGCTCATGAGGATCAATGCCTCTTACAGTTTGGTGGTTTTCATTTTTCTCGAAATAAAGGTGTTTTTTAAGGTAATGTTATATATGTCATCAGAATTTGTGTGGCTACAGCTACACCTTTGATCTGTTGTATATAAAACGCTGTTACCACTGAAAGTGTGCATTTTAATAATTTTTTTACATTCTTGTAGTGTGGCAAAAAAAAAATCTCAATCAAATGCCTATGTGTAATGAGCCAAATGCACCTGCGATAAGATGTTTTTAGGCTTTCATAATGCCACAAAGTGACCCCGTTAATGTAGAATATATATTTTTCTTTTACGAGTTTTAATCATCTTATCTTCCTTATCTTATCTTGAGACGTTGCCTCCTTATTCAAACCGAGTGTAAAACAATTCTTCTAATTCAGTTTGCTGCACACACAAAAACCGACCTATGGTTTTAATATATACTTGGCCATTCTTAAAAGCATCATTTCATATATCCAAATTTCGAATAGACAGATTGAAAACTGCTGTGCTAGTCTGTGCACAGGGACCTGAAGGCAACGCTAGCACACGTTAATTAAATAACCTATTACTTCCTTCCAATGAACATGACCACATACAGCTTTCCTTATCCATCACATGTATATTCCGAGTATTCCACTATAATACATACACACATGTGAATACTTAAATAAATAAATTTATAAATACGCAGTTAAACAAACCACTGCAAATCACGCGAGATTACTGTAACAACCAAACGCCTGAAGAGTTAAAACTATATATATATATATATATATACGGAAGATAATATACGCCTATGATGTAGTGTAACGATTAAATTCATCAATGAACAATCTGTGAAAACAATGAAACGATGATTGAGCCACTGCAACTAATATGCTGAGATTAACAAATACTGCGTCAGTACTAAATATCTTCTACTAAATTTGGCAGTCTTCAACTAAAAGTATTAAAAAAATATTTATTAATGAAAAAAACTTAAAATTTTTGTTTCCGTACCATTTGTGGGAATACTCCACGGATTGATCCAGTCGGGGAGTGCACCACAAGTACACTTCTATTCAAATGAGATGCGTAGCATCTCATTTGAATAGAAGTGTTCTTGTGGCATCGATCTGCGGAGTACGCCAGCAAACGGTACAAGACAACGAAAACAAGTTAGTTTTAAAGCCATGAGTAACCTAATTATTTGCGATGTACAAGCAGAGCGTGTGAGAGTTTCGAATCATCCGACCACACACCTAAAACTGTGATAACGAGTGAGCTGTGAAATGTATGCTACGGCAGCTACGAACCTACGTTTCAAAAATGCACATCTATCGACACAGAGTGTGCACAAAAATATCAGTATATTAGAATATATAAAGTGTATTTAAAAACTGATAACAAGAATCCGATCTGGCAAAAGAGCGATGCCAAGAGGCTCGTATGAAGTTCACAAAGTATCTCACAACCGTAGTATTTGTCAGAACAAGAGCACAATATCGTGACGACAATCAAATTATCTTTGAACTGGAAAAGTTCAATTCAATTCAAAAGAAATAAGACAAAAATCTGCAAAATGTGGGCAACTTTCACGGAAAGAGACTCAACTACACGTACCAGTGTACAGACTATGGAACACCCATTTGCAGGAGACACAGATCTTCACAAGCTCTCACAGATGTGGGAGTTAACCCATTTGAGCATGCAGCCACCGGTACTGCAGAAGAAAGTCCAATGTCTTAAAAATCTCTCCCGGGACCATTCACATTTCAATTTCTATGGTTGAACTAGTAGTCTCGTCATGTACGAAAAGAAAACGTATATGTTCGCAGGGACTCTCTGATTAGAAACCTTCCTCAGTTTGTATAAGCAATAATGTGCATTCGTTCATTTTAACTCTGATCAGTGTGGATGATTTTCTATTTAAAAAAACAAAAAACAAACAAAAAATCCGGCAGTAGTTGTAGAAATGTTTCACACTCGTCCTCACAAAGTCAAGTTGCAAAGAAACATATATATGCATGTGTTCGCGTTGTGTTGAACATGTTTTATATAAAAGTGCATTACTTTGGCTGTTTTACAAACAATTAGCTCTCATATATATATATATATATATATATATATATATATATATATATATATATATATATATATATATATATATATATATATATATATATATATATATATATATCGAGTAAAAAATGCCTTTGCACAACAGGTTTCAAAGAACAATAAAATGTAGTTTTACGACATTAAGTATAGTCTACGGACGCGCTAGTACTACTCACAACACTGTCACAGGATATTTCCATATTTTTCAAAAGTGTAATATTCAGAGAGGTAGTGCTTTATATTTCACATGGAAGTACATTGCATGACATGAACACACATTTCATTGAAGCACGTGCGTTAATGCTAAACTTGGGTGCACTTTTAGTTTTAGGTGAGATAAGCTGATTTCACCCCTTAAAGGAAACTTAGATTGGTCTCCTGGAAAAAAAAAGCCTTTTGGCTGTTGGTAGCTGTTTTTGTCACGATGACTTCTGCAGAAATCATCGCCACAAAAACAGCTACCAACAGCCAAAGGTTAACAGTTTTCGCAAACTACTTTCATTAGAATATTTATGAGAATAATGTTTGCATTGAAATTAGTTGTCAGAGCAAGACACATGAATGATTGAAATTTGTATGCTGCTCTAACAATAATAATGTCGCAATAAAGGTAATGCATTTTTGTTCGATTGTTGTTTTTTTGTGGCAGTTTAACATGGGACAACATTGTCTGTTTACCTGTAACATTTATTTTACTCGCTGTCCATGGAAATTTATCATGAAGCTTGATGAAAAATAAACTGGCATGAGAAGTTTATAAAAGACATATACAGGCTGTGAAATACACAAACAGCTGACAGTAATGTCTATGGACAATTAAAAACAAAACAGCTGAAGCTAAAACCGTAAATGGAACACAAAGAGATCAGACCCTCCACACAATGTGATATATTTCACACAGGAAACAGGAAGAGAAGACAAACCCTCCTCATGGCTTTTACGACTGCAGTCTGCTCATTCAACCATGATATTTAACTCATTCTACCCCAGACACACCACAGCAAGATAAGGATCGACCATGATAGTTCAAGGGTGATGCCAGAATAGCTTGGCGCCTATGGGCGCCAAGCTATTCTGGCATCACCCTTGAACTATCATGGTCGATCTGTGTCCTGCACTGCAAGGCAGTCTTCAGATAACGGCAAAATTTAGGGATTTCTGGGGTAGAATGAGTTAACAAGCCAGTCAAATTATGAGCACGCAGTTATATAAAAATAACACAACTATCTGTGCTGTCTTGAAGAAAAGACGAAATGCCTACACTGTGTACCGGAAACCACAAAAAACACAGATTTGTATATCATGATATACATGTATCACATGACTTAACTCTGGATCCCCGAGAGCACTTCTGATATACATGGATATATGATATAATCATATATCCCACGTAATAAACATTCAAATGTCGCCAAAAGCGTTTCTGATACTGTTAAAACTGTTTGGTCAACCCTCTGGCTGTCTGAGTTGATTCCAGCAGAAATACCTTGGACAATACATGCTATGGACAGCCAAAAGGCTAAACAAGCCTTAACTTAAAGCGACATTTTTGTGTGTGAAAAAAAAATGATATGCCAGTAGAGTACACAAAACTACACACACACATAAATGTAGCTTGCCGAACTTTGTCACCGTTTTATTTTAATAAGAAAAAAAAAAAATGCAGCCAATATTTCACTTGGCAGTTCAACTGTTATTTGATTTTGCATGCAACGTTTTGTTCGGAACGTATCTTTGATTTGGATCAGTCCCTCTTTAATGTTTTTTGTTGCAGTTACTACAAAAGGCCATGAGGCATTGATCCTCATGAGCCCGTGCATATTTTATGGGCTTATGAGAACATGTACCTCTAGCTGACTGTTATGTTTGATGGTGTTTCTCATGTGCAGAAGAAGTCAATCGGCATTAAAACTGTGATATCACGACCATAATTATTGGCATGACAAGTTGTGAGTGCATGTAGAGATTTTGTGTGTGGTAGTTTAAATCAATTTGTAATGTGGTAAAGCTCATCTTTCATAACTGGTTACCCACTTCACTTCCATTAGTCACATATTTTACCTCATTCGAGACGTGCCGCCTCCGGATACGCGGCATAAGCCACGTATCCGGCGGCGGCACGTCTCGAATGAGTTAATTCAGCGCCCAAAAGCTCCAAGTGTTAAATTAACATGGATGCAAAATGGTGTCAGCAAGAGACATAGACCCTGATGTGCCCCGAAACTGTGGGGGCTCATGAGGTTCAACATCTTGCAGTTGGACCATGTTCAGGTTTTCTTGGTAGCGAAGGGGTTTATTTATGGCCATACAGCTAGAAGACTAGGGCCAAACCAAATAATATATTATTACAAGCACCTCCAACTGAGTACTGTCTTTGAAGATGTGTACGACACGCAGCCCTGTGCCAGATGTGGTCTGTCGCAAAACCGATTCAATGTTTGTTTTAACAGTATTTGTCGTACCACCCCCCCCCCCCCCCCACGTCCTATTCTTTCAAATATAGCATGCCTCCCATACCCTCATTTACCTTCCTTCAAATATAGCGTACGTCCCCTACTCTCAGCCTCCCCTACCTCACAGCACACACATTTGTTTATAGAATGAGCAAGCCAGCCAGACGAGCAAATTGTCAGTCATCTAACCCCTTGTTGCTTACTGAACACAATTCATTTTGCATGTATACACTGTAATTCATAGTATACAATTACTCCAAGAAGAAGACATAAAAAAGTGTATTTTTTACCACCAAAAAACTCCTCAAAAGCAAAACCATGTGAAAACAAATTCATCGCAGCATACAGGGGGTTAAATCGTATCTTTCTTCCGAGCCTTTAATTAGCAGCGAGAACAGAGACAACAGTTCTCTGTGTGCGAGACTTCTAGTCTCAGTTGCGTAAATGAACTCGGTGTACAGTGTACATACTGCACAAACCACTACGCGAGGTGCTCCGCCATAGCGGAGCACCTCGCGTAGTGGCTTGCGCAGGATTTAAGCTCACGTATGCAAGAGACACCGAGTCTTTGGTCTTTGCGCCTTCTATCCAGAGTTACCTTTACCACCTGGTGTATGCATTAAAAGATGTACAGGTAAGCATACGTAGGTCGATTGGTGAGCTGTTACCTACTCATCTGTGAGCTACCGGGTAGGCGTAATAGGATTGCTGTACTAACCTTGTACTTATTAAGTACTGTGCCAGCCCGATAGTGTCGGGGGTTCCTGTGATTGTCACTTTGCGGTCTGCGGACCCGTCCTCTGCATTTGAGATCTTGATATTGGCACCTGACACTTGCCTGCACACATATATATAAATAAATAAATAACTAAATAATAAATAAATACATACAAAAGAAAGGTTGAGTTCGTTTAAGTCCCCAAAAATAAGCTTAGGCCAACTAGATCTATTATACACAGTTCCTTCCCTTATTAGTGCATTTTGCCTGTCTGCATCTCACCTTATTCTGGATTATAACCATTGGCAGTCGCCCCTTTCACTGATTTAATGAAGGCTTACTCAACACATTGCATCCTGAGGCTGATTTTGTAAAAGTTGCGTATTGTCCCATGAAGGCTACATTACAGATTAGGAGATAGATCAACCGTTTTAGTTCCAAGGGTGGTGCCAGAACAGCTTGGCGCCTGAGGCGTCAAGTTTTTCTGGCACCACCCGTGAACTATCAGTCAAATGTATTTCAAGCAATGGGTGTATCAACATGATAAGGTTTAATACAGCGTTCCCCCCATCCCTGAACATTTTGTCGCATCTTGACAAGACAATGCTGGCTGATGGCCGCCATCATTCACTCGCTCATGCGTCAATTTTTGCTATCTGAAATTAACCATTTGCGCGTCGGTAGCGGATTTTCTCGCGATGATTCCTGTAGGAATCATCGCGACTAAAACCGCTACTGACACGCAAAGGGTTAACAAATAATATCATTTCACGTTGCCAACAGGCTTGCAGTCTACTTTGCTTAACCCTATTCATTCGGAATACACCAGTGTGTGAAATGAGATTGACTAAAATAGTTCAAGGGTAGTGCCAGAATAGCTTGGCGCCTCTAGGCGCCAAGCTATTCTGGCATCACCCTTTAACTAAATTCATTCATTCAGTCCTCTCTGCCCCGTCTGGTGCTTGAGGCGACGGCAAGGGAGCGCCACTTTTGTCTGTCAGCTGCTATTTTGGGTGCTGTTTGCAGAGTAAGGCCTCTGTTCTTGAGCTCTCGCTCCACGGTTCGGCGCCACGTCTCCTTTGGTCGCCCACGGTTTCTCTTCCCCTGTGGTGTCCATCTCAGTGCCACCCTTGGTAATGAGTCAGGTGACATTCTGCAAACGTGGCCTAGCCATCTCCATCTCCGTGTGGCGATGGTTTCAGCGATGCTGTCTGCGCCTGCTCTCTTCCGTAGTTCCTCGTTTGTAATCATGTTTGGCCAGAAGACCTTCATGATCCGTCGCAGGCACTTGTTCTGGAAGACATCCAGCTTGCGTTCCGTAGCGGTAGTGGATTTCCAGCATTCTGACCCATATAGAAGGACACTCAGCACGTTGCTCTTAAAAATACGGAGCTTGGTGTGGATGCTCAGGCTTGTGGTCCTCCAGATGGGTTTCAGCATTGCGAAGGCTTGGTTGGCTTTGCTGATTCTTGTGGTGATCTCCCTTGTGCACCCTTTAACTAAAGCCATTGGTCTATATCCTTATCTGTAAGTACTGTAATGTAGCTTGCACATGGCAGTGTACAAATTTGAAGCTTTTAGCCTCAGTATGATATGGGTTAATACAACCATGGACGTTCAAGAAAAGTTACAGAAGACCCCGTTTCAAGTGCAGCCATCTAAATGATGTTCTTTAATGACAGGCGGAACTTTCCGCCTTTCAAGGCTTTCCTTGAGAGAGCTTCTAACATGCAAGACATTTCTACTGGACATCACCTTTTTCAGACAACCCAACACTCTCAAAAATCTTTAGTCATAACCACCTCCCGCCCCCCCCCCCCCCCCAACCCCGACCCTTCTGATTCTGAGAAGTGTGTATGTGTGTTTGGAGGCGGTCCTCTGTAAGTTTTTTTGTTTTAATAAACTCTTTTGCCCCTTAACTCTATTCGCATGAGAAACACTGATGCAAATAGGACCAAAATTAGCATACGCCAAACAGGACTAACAAGAGACATAAACCTCGCGACATAATATCAACAAATTATACGTGAAAATGCGAAATATAGGTTTAGTCAGTTATTTCGTGCAGATGTAATATGTAACCTTTACAGAACAGGCAAACGCTTGACACATTTTGTTCAAGCATCTTATTAACCAATTAACTGCCGAGGCAAGGCGGGCGATACCCATCTGCAAGAGACAGAAACCCTCACGAGAATCTCGCGACTGCGGGGACTCAGGAGGGTTTATGTCTCTTGCAACTGCGTGGCGTTCGCCTTGACCCGGCAGTTAAGGGGTTAATATCCTGATATCCTAGTTAGTTAATTAGTTATTTGAGTTTAACGCCGAGCTGGCGAATACGGCCATCACCCGGCAGGATGGGTAAAAATCTGGCCAGCCAGACTGGTTAATGTCCTAAATTCACTGTACCGTTAAATTCTATTACCTAATCTCGTTGATTTTCTGTCCTCCACGGCCGATAATGCAGCCGATGAGGTCATTAGGGATGGCCATTTCGTGGGTGGCCTGTCCAGCGGGCAGCTGCGGAGGGTTGGCGGGATTCGTATGTCGCGGGTACTGAATCTGTGTCATACCTGAAGAAAAAAAAAGAAGAAAAAAAATCTGATTAATGAATCTGTACGTCACACCATAAAAACTGAAAACAAATCACTCATCCTTTGCAACCAAAAAAGTGCACACATCACACTAACGGCAGTTATTACATGCAGGTGGACTGATATCATCAACTCTGCCCAGTGAAGGCAAAAGACAGCAAGTCAATTTTCGTGAAAAGCGAGATTTTCATTGTATTACAATGAAAATCTTGCTTTTCACCAAAAAATGGACTGACATTCTTTTGCCTTCACAGGACAGAACTGATGTCAGCAGGTCTACAAAAGACGCCATAGCCTATTGTGTCAGTATGCTAGGAAAGTAAGATTATATTCCACTGTACGTTATTGCAGGTGCGAAATTGCTCAACACATTCCAAATAAAGACTTAACAGCATGAGACGGAAGGCCATGAATGTTCAAGGGTAGCCCCAGATTAGGATGAAACATGAGAAGTTGCAAAGCTGGTCTGGCATTCTGCCCTGTGTAAGTAAACGACAGAAAATAAAAGCGCATTATTTATTTTAAGAAAAGCGAGACTTCATTGTATTACACTAAAAATCTCGTCTTTCACAAAAATGGACTTGCTGTCTTTTCCCTTAAAAACAAACCTGCTAACCTGTAAACTAATCCACGTCGTGCTGTTGGTACGTTGTCCTTATAAATGCCTCCCAATTTTGCAAAAGTTATTATCTGTGAATACGTTAGCTCACTTCTAAATGCATTGTTAGAGGTTAAAAGTGCACAGGCGCACAACACAAAAAACTTGTGGCAATCAATGTGTAATGTACAGGGTGGTGCATGCATCACTTGTCTTACTTATTCTGCCTTTCAACAACTCAGTGTACTGACCGCCTTTTTATGGACAGACCCACATTTATATACTGAGGAGCAAAAGAAATGGGACATTTTTTGAATCATCGGAAACACTCAAGTGTTTCCGATGATTCCAAAATTGTCCCATTTCTTTTGATCCTGATTATAGTAAAACACTTATCAGATGCTATAAAGTACCGTGTGCAGTTTTATGTCATCAGAAGCATTTGATAACTGCGTTTTATTCTTTTGATAGTCCTATACGTATATAGTCTTACAACTAGAAATGTAACGGGTTGCCGATCTTCTGGATATAGTCTACGCCCTTGGGCCCTCCACCTCTAAATCTGTTTATATTAATACACCTTTATAGTTCATTTATATGTTAATTTATTTATCTTATGATGCATCTTATTAGGTCATGAGTCAGTGGTCCAGATGAGGTCATCCACTGACCTTGGTTGGAGTATGTGTTGATTGTCGATTGGTGGAATGGTCGAGAGTGGTTGTGAGGGCTGCTTACATACATGTACGGTCCGTCACCGTACGAGGCTAATGCCGTAGCTGCACAAGAAGAAGAAATTACTTTCAATTTACTTTATTTTTTAAACTTGCTATTAAGTTACTGTTATTAATTTATTAAGGTACACGTAAAAAAATCTTTTCAGTTTAGTTCGCTAGACTAACCCCCTTTTGCATGCAGCCTTATATACTGACGAGCAAAAGAAATGCGACATTTTTGAAATCATCATAGACACTTTAGTTTCCAACGATTCCAAAAAATGTCGCATTTCTTTTGCTCGTCAGTATAGTATCAGTGGCTGCATGCACATAGGGGATTAACTTGCTATAAAAAATTGTATTTCTACACGAAATAGTGTTCTCTTTCGACTGTTTCAAATGGTTTGTAGTAATATGCTTGGAGATTTTTGTCAGTATGAAACGTGTGTATTGCACTGCTTTGGATAAATGATTGGATTATGTAACAAAATAGTACTTTTTTTGTTAGAAAATATCCATTGTTTCAGGAATTTCTTGATAAATAATTGGACCGCTTTAAACCACAGTTTTCAAAGTTGGATATGCCCACAGCTTAGGTCAATCTATACGCAGGAAAATAAGCAGCACTATGAGATTGTAACATATTGATCCCTAAAGTAGAAAAATTTAAGATTCTTCACTTGTCCCCTTAGCTGTCGACCATGATAATTCAAGGGTGGTGCTTGGAGGCACCAAGCTATTCTGGCACCACCCTTGAACTACCATGGTCGATCCGTCATTTTTTTGCAAGTGTGTCAGAGCTGAATGGGTTAACTCGTGTACACCTATATGACTTTTGCAACTTTGAGAGGCGTTTACAAAGACTGCGCCATCCGTAAACGACGGCTCACGCGTTCAGCTGCAGCAACTAGCCATTATTGTGAACTAGCATGGCCAATGCATCCTTAGCTCACTGTGCCCGAGGTACGAAATGCCCACATTTTGGGGTTATCCGCTGGGGACCGCATTCCATCTCAGGAGACAGATCGACCATGATAGTTAAAGGGTGGTGGCAGGATAGCTTGGCGCCTATAGGCGCCAAGCTATCCTGCCACCACCCTTGAACTAACTTGGTCAAGCCATATCTTGCTGGGGTGTGTCGCGGGCAGAATGAGTCAGCTGGGTGTCTTATCCCTCTTCCCTGCCAACGGGCGTATATTTTGTTTCTGAACTATGTGTTCACTAAACGACCAAACGCCACGGCTGTCCAAGAATATGGACACACAAAGGTCTCAGCAAGTGGCATGGAACCTCGTGAGCCCCCGCAGTCGCAGGGGTCATGATTATCTACGTTCGATCGCGTTCAATTGTTTTTTTTTCTCGGCAGTGAGGTGATTATGAGGAATGTTAAAGGGGACTCGAAGTCAACACTGACAACAAACGACTTGTTCTTGTACTCTAACACAAGAGAATCAGCTAGTACATACATTTGTTTCTCAAATTAAATTTTTTTTTTCCTGCTAGCTGATTCTGTTGTGTTAGTCTACAAAGCAGATTTAATATTTCTAAGTTGTGTTGACTTCTGGTCCCCTTTAAACACATCTATTACGCTCCCCACTTAACCCATATCATACTGAGGCTAAAGCTTCAAATTTGTACACTGCCAAGTGCAAGCTACAT
The DNA here is from genome assembly GCA_036245525.1 of Semisulcospira habei. Taxonomy (NCBI): domain Eukaryota; kingdom Metazoa; phylum Mollusca; class Gastropoda; family Semisulcospiridae; genus Semisulcospira; species Semisulcospira habei. The sequence continues at coordinate 281,796,771 of BTPG01000001.1, forward strand.
TATAGTACTTACAGATAAGGATACATACCAGTGGCTTTCGTTCAAGAGTAGTGCCAGAATAGCTTGGCACCTAGAGGCGCCAAGCTATTCTGGCACTCCCCTTGAACTATTTTAGTAAAACTTATTTAACACGCTGGTGTATTCCGAACGAAGGGTTAAGGCGTATGTTCCCTATTTCCCAATGCCGTTCATTTTTAAGGACATGAGTAAAATTATTTTTAGTTTGTTAAGGGCTGGAAACTCTTTCGTTTTGATTATACTTTTTAATCATACTGGCTTGACGTATGTTTTAGAATTAGTAGAGGCCCCATGTATAGATGCATGTTAATCAGCTATCAAGTATCTGTTAGAAATTATGTTTGCTAGCAACACCTGCAATGTGCTGAAACTGTGTGTTATTGTTATATCTGTAATAAATAGTTTTTACCAAATGCCATGCATCTGAAATTTTGTGCATTAGTTAAAAAAAACAACTAAACAAAACATAACCAAAGCTTTGTATGCATACCAAACAAATAAATGAAAACAAACAATAAATAAATAAATAAATAATAAATAAATAGAAAGAAAAGAAAAGAAACAAGGGGCAGAAGTTAGAAGTGTTAAAAGCTGACGTCAGTATTTACCATTTTAAAAATAATTTAAAAAATTCACATAAGAATTACTTTAACTATAGTAGGTGATGGCCTTAACGGCGATGTACCATTTGTGGATAATGTATCAACTATGATAGTTCAGGGTAGTACCAGCTTAACTTCGTGCCTCGAATGGTGTCCAAAACAGTCCGACTCTTGAAGGCAAACGATAGGAAGTCGATTCCTGTGAAAAGTGATTTTTTTTTTTCTCCATTGCATTATTCATTCGAGACGTGTCTCCTCCGGATACGCGGCTTATGCCGCGTATCCGGAGGCGGCACGTCTCGAATGAGTTGAAATCTTGCTGTTCACCAAAACTGACCTTCAGTCTTTTGCCTTCAAAGGGCAGAGCTGATCTGGCACTACCCTTGAAGCCACGTCTTAGTCTTTTAAGCGTTTCACTAGGGTTGGGACTAGTGCACTGACGTCAGTAAGCAGCTACCTGTTTTGCGCGACCATCCTTATGAGAGATCCCCTGTCATCAAAGACCGTCATTTAGATGGCTGTAGCTGTGACTGGCTGTGGCCACCTAAATGACGGTCTTTAATGAGAAGTGATTGTCTTCAATAAAAGTTACACTTTTTTCACTTCAAGAATTCTCTTGAGAAAGCACCACTTCACAAAAAAGATGGCTGCTCAAATTAGGCTGCAATGTATTAATAAACAAAGAATCTACCATCGTATAAAAAAAAAAGGTTAGAGAGAGAGAGAGAGAGAGAGAGAGAGAGAGAGAGAGAGAGAGAGAGAGAGAGAGAGAGAGAGAGAGAGAGAGAGAGAGAGAGAGAGAGAGAGAGAGAGAGAGAGAGAGAGAACGAGGACGTTAGTCAAAGTGTGCAAGAAAGATAGCTAGCTAGCCTGCTATCTGACCAGAAGTGATGATAGGGGTGGCATGCCGTGGGAACTGGACGCGTGTCACACCTGCACACATAGTGACGCCACACTGTGTTACGTCAAAGCTTTGACTCTGTTAAGTCAATGCATTAGATATTACTGAGGGTGCAACGTTAGCCGCCTAAGAAAAGCTCACAAGTCAGGTATTTTTTTCTTTCGATCATAGTCCCTGGAATATGTGGATGTTTCTGTTAGTTCCTGAAAACGGTTTGTTCACGTTAATGTCTTCAGTAATTCCTGTCACAGTCTAATAAACCGGTAGAATAATTTGTTATATAACTTATTTTCCAATAGCAACAACATCCAAATAGTCTCATTGTGCATGAAGCCCCCGGTACTGCATACAGTACCGATGTCTGCAAGCACAAGGGAGTTAATACAACACAGCTACAGATTATTTTTTTAATTACATCATATAATATGACAGATATATATTATTCTCTTCTCGAGCTAAGTTAGTAGTGCAATGTACGAGACACCACATACAAATATGAAAAGCAAAAAGTGCGACCACATCCCGCAAACAAAAGCTGCTCAGTTAGTCTCCAACAACAAAAGTATATATTGGTAACAGTTCCACTACATTGTACTGTAACACAGCTGCAGCGGAGCTAATCAGGCACAACCACAGTCGATCCATCCCCCGTGAATGAATTAAAACATGGTTAACAGACGACCTTTGGGTACACACACTTCTGAAGCATCAAAAATCGTTTCTGCTGCCGTAACAAATGCCGGCAGAGGTAGGGCAATAGCAATCCTTATATTGCCCTCTTATGCTGTATTGATTGGCAAAATCTCAGACACAGGCAGATGCAATACGTCACAGTCTGATGTCACCTGGTTGACAAACATTGCCTGTGAAGTCAAATTATGACGTAATAGTGTGAATTAAACTGGATGCCAGCAGTTTCGACACGTCAAAACAGACAATTTCCATACATTGGAAGAAGGTTTAAAGAAAACCGCGTCTGTGGACGCAAGCAGTGGACTAAACGCCCCGTGGACAGACATGCGACATAGCTTGTCTGTCCGCCGGGTTATAATCCACTGTTCTCGCTGGAACACGATCAGTTTTGTCCTACTTCTAATTTACGAATAATCGATTTCCGGAAAGCATAAGTAAGTCTAACTTGCATGTGTTTCGACGAAAACAGTGGATCAAAAGCCAGAAGAAACACGCGGTATGGCATGTTTGTCCTGGCTTTTAACGCACTGTTTTCGTCGAAACACGTGCAATTTTGACCTACTTCTGATTCCCGAACAACGTCTATGACGCTTATTTGACTCGCACACAGCGTTTCTCACTGGCTGTGACGTCAACTCTTGACGTACGTATTTCAAGCCACCTGCATCCAAAGACAATGCCAGTTACCAGCGAACATGAATTAACTCATTTAGCCCGACGCATGTTTTACTCAAATTTTGGAGGCGTCAACTAACGACTATGCACCTGTTCCTGCTATAGTGCGTCAGGGCTGAATGGGTTAAACGACAAGTCTAAAATATGTGTTGAAAAAAAAACACGGGCGGGGCATAGATATAGTACAAACCATTGACAGGGACGTAGCCGCCAGGCAGTATCGTCTGTGCCGTCGGAATCAATGGAACTGGGTGCGGCGCCATTGCCATGTGTGGGGGCAAAGCCTTCATGGGCTGGAAGACAAATCAGCATCATGACAAGCATAGACGTTGTGCGCCGGGGCAATGGATTTTTACGGCTTTAAGCCCCACAACAGCAGACGAGCTTAAAATCGGTGTATGAGCTGGTCTGCGATTTTGGACCTTACGGCCTATGGCTGTAAGGTCCAAAATCACAGACCAACTCACATGTCTTCAATGACGAAATATTTAAAAAGCTGCTTGAAATGGTGGACTTTTTTTTTCTTCAAATAATTTAATAATCTGGGGAATAATAATTTAAAAAAAAACTCTGAAGAAATGTGGTGGACGTGCATGTCCATAACGGCAAAATTTCGGGACAGCTGATTTTCGTTAACAAAATTATCAATTATCAAAGATTAAAGAGAAGTTTGGTAGTGTAAGATTGGTACCAATTCGCATTACTTCTTTAATGTTGGAAAGAATGAAATAAGAATGGGAATGGGAGGAGGATGGCGGATAAGGAAGGGGAGAGGGAATGGGATGGGAAGGGTTGGAACATTATTGATTTTATTCTTGTAGGAGCAAAATTCTTGTGCAATAGTTCTGATTTTGTCGGTTTCATTCAGAAGTTTTGAAAGCAGTAAAGCATAAGACCTTAAGGAAAAGCATACATGGAAAAACTCTTTGTGTTCCAACTACTTTGCAGTACAGATTTTGGGAGAGCGAGTCGGCTGAGAGTACATATATAGTGTACTATCATGCTCCAGGTACCCAAGCCACATGGACAGAGTATGGTCAGACGGGATAGTGTAAGCGATTAGGGTTAATAGTCCGGCGGGAATTTAGTCCGCGTCTAGAACTGACGCTAACGATGCCCTGAATTGGCAGAATTCGGTATGTTCTTTATTGTGAAAAGCGAGATTTGATCGTATATCAATGAAATTTCGCTTACAACAGCGTATTCTTCTTTTATAGAAAAGTGAGACTTACATTGTATGACAATGATAATCTCGCTTTTCAACAAAGTCAATTTTTATTATTATCATTTTGTTTTACAAAAGTGAGATTTTCATTGTATAACAATGCAAATCTTGCTTTTCAAAGCGAGATTTTCATTGTCATACAATGACAATCTCACTTTGCACAATAAATAGACTTACTGTCTCCGCCAAATCAGGGCATAACAGGGGTATGGGGGTGAGATTATTTCGAAGTAGAGTGTTAAAACTAACAAGATTGTTGTGTAGTTAATTACATGTGTACGGATGAAACCACATCAAACACAAGAAAAAGTCTAAAGAAATCACAATCAGAAAGAACAAAGCACAAAACACATAAAAACAAAACAATATACCCCCCCCCCCCCAGCCATCCCCCCTCCTCCGAAAAAATGGTCACATCATCATATCTTTGCGACAGTACCGGCCCCCCCCCCCACCCCCCAACCCCGCTTCTCCCCTACAGTACGCCCATCCAAACAGCACTCGCTAATTTCTCGATACCCAGTTAAATCCCCTCCTTTAAATAAGCCACAAATAAAAATAAAAAAAAGCCACTAACAAAAAGCGTGCTATAAAGCAATCATTGTATAGGGGGAAAAAAGACTTTAGTTTTTTGTTCGGTGACCTCTCCTATGCGTTCGACAAAAATCATTTCCACCCCTTCTTTACATCAAACTACACGATTTGTTTTATAGCCCTACAAAGTCGTAAACAGATGATTGTTTCTATTCTACAGACCCCAAACACCACAACACACCAAAACAATCTACACCTGGAAAAACTGCAATGAAAATCCGAGGAAAACAGACATGCTTCGTACTGACAACAAACCACAATTTATTAAATTTTCAGGTTTCTACCTGAAAATGTAATCAATTGTGTTGTTATTTATTATCCTTACGAACGTTAAGTAAATTTTGTCGTGATTATCTTTTCTAAGCGTTTCTTTCTTGTGATTTTCTTCGCATTTAATACGCAGTCACATTTTTGGTCTAGATTTGGGAAAAAACTGGATTTTAACATTTTGGGAAAAAACAACAACACGCAGACACACACAAACCTGCGCACGCACACAGACACACACGAAAATAAAACAGACACACACACACACTAAAATAAAAAAAAAAAACCCAAAAAACACACACACTAAAAGAAAACGGTCACACACCAAAAGAAGACGGACACACAAACACCACAAGACAGACGCGTGACAGAGACTCACATCTTGGCTGGCCAATGTCATTTGTGGTTGCACTCCGTACGCTTGCCCGCCGGATATGAAGACTGGTGAAACTACGGGTTTTGGACGGTAAGGGAGGTTCGCTCCCTTGGGAGGGGACTGAAAGGAAGGAGAGAAGGAAGCAAGAAGGTATTAGGAGGAAGAAATGGAAGAATAAAAGCTCGACCACTTTTGTGTTTTCGTCTTGCCGCGCCGCATGCCAAGGTGACACGTACCGCTCGGGTCATGATGCATGAAATGTCTGGCTTTGATAACTTCTGAATGGTGTCTCTTGAAAAAATCGCAATGTAAAGTTAATGATGTCAAGTCGAAATATGAACACACTTTTGTGACTGTAAAATTCTTCACAGAATGGATCAACTGTACCGTTGTAACTTCAGCCTTGCCTCAGACGGGACAAAGATGTGTCTTCCAATGCAAAAATAGTGACTGAGTAATTAGTTGCCCTCTTTAACGCTCGTCTTCACACTTGAACACTTTTGGCTGTCGGTAGCGCTACCGACAGCCAAAGGGTTAAGACGAGCTGTCTACTTGAAAACTGAACTTAAGTTGTCTTTAATCCTCAGCCCTGCAACACTTGTCCAAAATTGCATCCAGATAATGGAAAATTTGCGCCACCCCCAACAAATCCAGTTTCCTTTTTCTAGCGGCTGAAAGGTGAAGAATATCTAGTGGTCTGAGTGGCTTTTGTACGCTGGACTGGGAAGCTGGAGCGTGGGGGCAAACATCTATCAGATGCTGGTTTTGCTGGGAGGAATGAGAGTGGGGAGGAATGAAATACAACAGTGATTGCAGATTAAACGGGAAGTGCGCAAGGTAGGCTGCATTATAACCGTGCCCCACAAAAAAACAAGCTTTCGGCAAGGCTAGATTGAGGGTTTTCATGTCCACCACATACAATGTCACTGATAGGCCGGCGTAATGTACCCCTGTGCGTGTGCTTACGTTTTTGCTGTGAGGTAATAATTATCACAGAGAATTACACAGACACCTTCTAGAGCATCTGCACGTTTTAATGATTTGTGTTCAACTGAAGGAAATCCACTTGAAAGGGGACAGCTGGATTTTGTTAGATTGAGTGTTTTCATTTCCACCTCATAATATGCCCATGAAAGTGTAATTTATCCCTGTGTGTGATTACTTCTTTGCTTTGGCGCAAATAGTCATAGAAAATTACACAGATACCTTCTAGAGCCTGTGCACATGCTAAAGATGTGTTTTCAACAGAAAGAAAGCCATTTGAAAGGGGACGTCTTGACCAGACGTATTACATCACTAAAGATGTTCCTTTATCTTGCCTTTTAAAAAAATCTCGGAGGAAATGCCTATGACCAGGAAACTGGACGAGTGATATATTGACGAGCAAAAGAAATGCGACATTTCCGGAACCATCGGAAACACTAACGTGTTTCCACTAACGTGTTTCCACTAACGTGTTTCCGATGGTTCCGAAAATGTCGCATTCCTTTTGCTCGTCAGTATACGATTCCCTAGCACCGACGAAGCTTTAACGATGACAGCTTTTAGGACACCACCAGATAACGGCCTACAGGACATCGTAAGGTAAGAGCTGTGTACAGTTAGCGTGGCATGCGGCCGACAAAGACAGAACAGGAGGCAAGAGAGGTCAGTCAATAAGCTATGACGGGCTTTGGCTGCTGCGGGATGGGGGTACAAATTTTGTTGTTGTTGTTGTTGTTGTCCAAACAGTCGCTAGTGGATTAACACAAAAAAAAACCCGATCACGATCGTCACCATGGGACAGATCTCTTGCCCGGCAAGAGGCTTAGATTCACATGAGCCCATGCCTGAAGGCAGGGGCTCATGAGAATCTAATCCTCTTGCGTGACCTTGTATATTTTTCGGGGGCTTTGACTGCAAGAACAACAACAACAACAACAAAAAAAAGTGCAAATGTTTGGAGGTGCATCGAGTTCGCAACGGTAGTAGGTACTCATGCGGATCTGTTGTGAACTTTACCCCGACCTTGAACTTTCTTCGAAACCTTGACCTCTCTACCCACGCGCGCCCCGCCGCTGCTGAAAAAGGGAGACAAGAGAAAAAAAAAAAACAAGGAAGATCAGGCTGTTGGAAAAAGAGTGTTGTCTGCAGTGGGCGCCCCATTGGTGAACTGAGCTGAAAAGAAAATGCGTTAATAAAAGTAGGTTGAAATTTGGGTCAACCTCTTGCAATGCACGTGAAACGTCCTGCACATACAATACAAAGATATTAACCCCTTTCCTGCCACTGTATGTACATTTTCTTTTCTGAAATCTTCGTTCATTCAATGACCAAAAGCCGAAACCGTCCAAGAAACATGGATACAAATTGGTCTCAGGAAGAGGCATATATCCTCATGAGCCCCCGCAAGCGGGGGCTCATGAGGATCTATGTCTCTTGCAGTTGGATCGTGTTCACTTTGTATCGGCAGTGAAGGGGTTACACAATTGGATTTCGAATGACAAGATCAGTGTATCCACACCAGGCAACACAAAAAGTTACCCCCGTTATGCAAATAAAACAAGTCTATTTTGAGATATACCCACACTGTGTGCTGACAGCATTAAACCCAACTAACTAACTAACTGTGTGCTGACAACGCCGAATTGTAATGAAAGGAATACACCTTTAGCCTCAGAACCCACATCTGGGGTAGATGTACGACCATTTGAGTACGACATACCAAATGCCTCCCCTGCACTTGAGCCAATTGTTTTTACCATCTGCGAGGCATGGATTCTCATGAACTCCTGCACAAATCTGCTGCTGAATATCACCATCCATTTACATGCACTCTGCTCACTCGAGCGGAGGACGCCCTGGAGTTCTGAGCTGACGACTGCATGTGTCCCAAAACGCTGACAAAAGTGTGGAATGGTTCCAGGAAAGTCCAGCGGCAACACGATACCACTCTCAGCCCAGTCCATTCCTTTTGAAAGACGCATAGAGTCTCATGAGCCCTTGCACGATGCAGGGGCTCATGAGAATCAATACCTATTGTGGGGCGCTATCAGCTCTATCTATACTCTCTGACTGAAGAAACGTTCCTGAGTTATCGTCGAGTAGATGGCGTAAAGAATGACTCCCAAACAACAACTGACAGGGAACTGTCATACAAGAAGTTAGCTTGTCACAACAAATCTTTAACATAAGCGAATGTACGATATTCTGACATATAGGTAACCAATCCCCCCCCCCCCCCCATCCTTTGTTTGTTTGTCTGTTTTGTTGTTGTTTTTTATGTTGGTGGGGTGTTGTTATTTTGGGTTAAAATCATTTTCTCCAAGGATCAAACTAAATATGACATGCAAACAACTGTTTTTTCATTTTGACTGGTGGTATTGTTGAGGGACGATTCACAATGTTTTCCTGCCTCCTGCAGATGGAAGCTTTTAGTTAAAAAAATGTCCCCTTGTACTTCTGTGTAACGTGAGCTACGAGTTATGAGAGAAATCTCCACAGCAGATGTACAGCCGTCATCGCTCATAGACAAAGACATCACTCACCCCATGGACACCCACGTAAAGTCAGCACTAATACTCTTCCCAAAGTACGCATTTTCAAGTTAACTTATTCCAGACGTACGGCATACGGATACGCGGCTGTAGCCGCGTATCCGTATGCCTTACGTCTGGAATGAGTGAACTTTTTGTCGTTGTTTATTTATTTCTTTCCCGAGGTTATAGACAGGAGTAAAGAAAAGGTTTGTAGTCTATGTTAGCTCAAAGCTCAACCCCCTCCCTTCCAAGGATTCACGGATGAGTGAAGGAATGGTTTGTTCCTCTGCCAGTGGACAAAGATTGTGTTTCTGAAATCTGTGTGAATTCCACGACAAAGAGCTCCAGGCGTCGAAAAAAAAACAAACCGGGATACGATGCGGTGTCAGCAATGGGCATTGATCTTCATAGCCCCCGCAACTGCGGTGGATATGATACCATATATCTACCATTATGTAGCTCAAGCCAGTATGTTTCATTTTTGAGAAAAGCGAGATTTTCCTTACAATGACAATTTCGCTTTTCTCACAAAGGTACAGACTGACTCGCGGAGCAAGCTGCTGCTTGGTGTCCTACGAACTCATCAAAACCTCCCCACTTGAAAAAACACAAATTCACATCATAAGCCCTTGGAGCTGTAGGAGCTCATGAGAGTCTTTGCCTCTTGCTGATGGTAAAAATCTGTCCTGTGAAGGCAAAAGACAGCAAGTCCATTTTTTTGTGAAAAGCGAGATTTTCATTATGTCGCAATAAAAATCTCGCTTTTCACAAATATGGTCGTACTGTCTCTTGCCCTCACGGGGCTGAATGGCATCTCAGCTGAAAGCTCGGATTGTTGCCACAGGAAGTGATAATGCACGTTTTATTGGAAAATACTGTGCATGAACATGTCGCGTTCCTTGCCAAATGACGAGGTAAAATTACGAACATGAGATGCCGGAATCTTTACAGACTGATTACCTAAACAGAACAGACGAAGCGGCAGAATGTAGAACTGTATATGACAAAAGTGCGTTTTTGTATATGAAGATGCAGGGAGTGTTAGGGTGCATCATACAATTTTCTTTGGAAAGAAAGTAGCTCAACTCATTCAAATGAGTAAACCCAGGGCATCACTGCCGGAAAAATGCCAACACAACCTAGCCGCAACAGGCAATGAACATCCTGACAGCGCATCGCCCCCTCAACCCCAACCCCCCCACCCCACCCCCTCCCCCTCATGAGATTCTTTGCCTCTTCCTGGTCCTGTTCGTAACCTTGTTTCTTGGATTGATGGGATTTTTTGGGGTTAGTTTGACCTGCTTTCAAAGACATGATTTTGCGTGCACTCACAGTCAAAGGGTTAGTTTCCCATTACTTGAGATTTAAAAAAAAAAATCCCGCTTGCGGTCAAGAGTAACACTGGCTGCATTCACAAGAGGGTTAACCCTTTGGCTGTCGGTAACGGTTATCATCGCGACAAAAGACCGCTACCGACACACAAAAGAGCCACCACATTCGCATACGCTTCACAAGAGCTGGGTCGGTCATAACAGTTCAGGGCAGTGCCCTGTATAAACATGGGAATGCAGCAGATGGATACGCTGTGCAGACTAAAGTCCCTAGTCTCTATCCAGCAAGAGGCATAGATTCTCATGAGCCCCTCCTGTTGCATGGGCTCATGAGAATCTATGCCCCTTGCATATAGTAGGAGATTATTGGAAAGTTGCACGGTAAACACCCAGTGCACATTAACCAATTTTCTACCAATGGCAAAAAAACAAAAAAAAAAAAATAAAAAATGCGCAGCGTAACTGCGAAACTGCCCTTGAACCAGGATCGCAGTATATAATATACTGGGGGGGGGGGG
>BTPG01000001.1:281807710-281865210 GCA_036245525.1 Semisulcospira habei
GGGGGGGGGGGACACTGGATATTCTCCAGCGGATGGCGGGGCGCCTGGGTGTAGCCCCTATTACTTTATGTAGTAGGTGTTCAGTGGAAGGCTAAAAAGATCTAATAAGCGATGCAGTCACAAAAAGGACAGCTGATGTCCTGATGACACAATGCAAGCTTACCAGCCTGCAATTCCATGGCATTAGCACAGCATTTTCAGAATTTAACGAAAATTTATATATATATATATATATATATATATATATATATATATATATATATATATATATATATATATATATATATATATATATATATATATATATATATATAATTTTCACGGGAAATTTGTGTTTTATCGCATTGTCACAAAATGCATTGTAAAAACTATTTAATAATTTATTTTGAATGTATTTTCAGTGTAATTAAAATGATTTTAAAATTAAAATAAATTATTAAGAATACATTTTCATTGTGATTTAGAAAACAATACTTTATAAATGTAAGCTAATACGCTTTACAGAAATATTCAGTAAACACACAAAAGTCATGTCAAACACACAATTGAAAACGACAATCACACAGAAATGTTATCAGATCAGTTAGACGCTTTAGAGTGGCGATATCGAAAAAAAAAAAAAAAAAAAAAAAGAAAAAAAAAAAAGAAGACAATTTTAACGATGTTTGCGTATAGTTTAGTTTGTTCGCAAATTATGAACTGTGTGTACAAAACATTTCAATGTTTTCTTAGCTTGATTAGTGACCTATTTAGCATCAGTCACAAAGTCGACTCACTCCGATCTCTTCTTCGCTACTGGATTTATTTTTGTTTAACTCTTTTGTGCAAGCCGCCACCTGCACAAAGAACAGTCCTGGTGCCTGCATGCTCAAAGGGGTCAATTGCCTCCTTATTATCATGCCTATCTCTGGCATCGGTAAGAACAAAGAAATATTTTCAAAGACCGAGTTCTGTTACGGTAGAATCACCAAAGATAACATTACTTTACCATCTGTCGACGCAGCATCATTAACCTACTAAACCTTTAACCCCTTGCTTGTGAACAAAGATTTTTTGGTGGAAATCGTAAATTCAACGTCAAAGACCCTCAGACACGGATACAACAAAAAGTAGTCTCGGGTGCTCATGAGGATCTATACCTCTTGCAGATGTGTGATGGACAGTTTCTTTCAGAAATGAAGGGGTTAATCCCTTGACTGCTAGCGCTACTGACGATACCTCTTGAGTGGAAAAGGCGCCTAGTTACGATTCGCTCAATCGGTATCTTCTGGAGTTCAGCTTAAAATTGTCTTCATTTGCCAGTAACGCACAAAAGGTCAGTTCTGTCACCGAACTCCACGTATCTGTGACAGGCACTATAGATCCACATGGACACATGCAACGAGCTGGGGCTTATAACGATCATGCATTTTGCAGGCACAATTTACATCCGTGTTTCTTTAAAGAAACAGGGTAGGGGTTACGTGGCTCTAACTTACGAAAGCATGCTCTCTTGATGTTCGACTCCAACGAGTCAACAGCATGACGTATAGATCCTCATGGGGCCCCGCATGAAACGGGGGCTCATGCGGATCTATGCTTCTTTGCTGGAGCAATTTACGTCTAGTCTTCAACGTACAGACGACGAAAACGGGCGCTCGACCAAGAGTGAACTGGTCATAACCTTTCCCTTTATATTATGGGTCGACCCAAAACAAACCATCACCACATAACCTACAACTACGAGGCATAACTTCCTCGAAAAGAATTCGCCGTCAATAGGTGCAGTCACCTGACGAGAATTACCTCACCTTTGTCAGCCCTTCATCCATCCCGACCCATCTACAAGAGGCACAGATTCTCATGAGTCCCTTGCAGTCGCAGGGGCTCATGAGAATCTATGCCTCTTGTTGACGAAGCTAGGGATGTGTAGGGACGTATGGATGGTTATACTCATAGGCATGTCTCGTTTTCTTTCATAGTCAGTCGGGCTAATAAAAAAGGGGAAAAAAAAAAAAAAGAAAAAAAAAGAAAGGGCGAGCTTGTTCTATATAGCATATCTGTTGAAAGGTCCTGGTATATCAAAGTGGTACAGATGCAATGACCCTGAATTTATCAGTGTTCAGGTATACCGTATACCATATGCAAAACCGGTCCCTTTACCCCATAAACTCGCGCATTAGGGCTGCCCATCATCACTCCGGTGCCGTGGACTGCCGAGAAAAATTGAACATAACCCGATTGCAAGAGACATAGATCCTCATGAGCCCCCGCAGTCGCGGGGGCTCATGAGGATCGATGTCTCTTGCTAAGACCCATGTGTATCCTTATCCCTATTCCTTGGAGGGTTGTGGCTTTGGGTCTTCGAAATTTATGCACAGTGAAAGGGAAGGGGTTCAACCCCAAACTTATCTTTTCGTAACAACTTAATAAGATGACCTACGATGAAATGTGAGGCAATTTGGCTCTAGCGCTGAAAGGGGTGTTTCCTTGGCGTAACCGGGAAACGTCCTTTCTGACAAACAAATGTGTCAGAAACAATTGTACATTGCTTAACGTCCCGACAGCAACAAGACTTTCTCAGGACGTGCCTGCACTGTCCGAAACAAGATTTTCCCCGTTACACTAAAGACATGCACCTACATGAAAGGGCGTGAAAGCACGCGTGCGTACACAACATCAGTGGCCTACATTCTCAGAATAATGATGATGGGTTATGCTAGGAAACAAGAGAAAATTGTTCTTGGGGTGGCTTCAGATGTCGAAGTTCAGCGGGCTGAGTGCAGAAAACAGGGAGGGTTTGATCTAGACACCATCAAGAAAGCCACCAAATATAACAACCACACACTAACGCTAATTGATAATTAATTAATTAATTAATAATTAATTAATAATCAACCTGTAGAAGTGGTCACTGAATTTAAATACCTTGGCACAGTCGTGGATAGTGGGTTGTCCTTTACTGGAAACACCGATCTGATTGTGAAAAAAGTAAACCAGCGCCTGTACCTTCTTAGGAAACAGAAGTTTTGATGTCAGTTCCAAGGTTTTAGAATCCGTTTATAGAAGCCTTATTGAAAGCATACTGACTTTTTTTTAACATCACTGCTTGGTATGGTAACCTCAGTATGAAAAACAGGGGCAGACTGTCACGTATCGTCAGAACAGCTGTGAAGATCATTGGCATAGGACAGCACCCATTAGATGATCTGTACCATAGCGCTGTCCGAAGGATAGCTGCTAGCATTGTCAATGATCCTCGTCACCCACTATCTGATCAGTTTCAAATGCTACCATCAAGCAGACGTTTCAACATGCCACTTGCCAAAAAGAATGTTTTTAAGAAGACTTATTCCAACTGCTGTCTCGATTTTGAACTCTTGTTTATAACGCTGTGATATGTGTGATCTACTTAACATTACCTCTCATCTTGTGACAGATTGCTTGTGATAGATTGCTGCAATGACAATTTTCATGGAATGTTCTTGTAGTGTTTATTTGTGTCTTATATTGTTGTTTTATGACGAGCCAAAAGGCAAATTTCTGTCGTGCTTCGACTCGAACAGACAATAAAGTTGCATTGTATTGTATTGTACTGTAATTTATCAAATTCCAGACACCAAAGGTGACTGCCAAACTTATAGAATGCAAAGCAAATCCCAACAGAAGGACGAGTACAACCTCGTTCAATGAAGCAAATAAACAAAATGTGGAAAAAACGTCAGGAATGGTGTGTTCCCCTCACCCAACTGCTACCCAATCGTGACCACCACCTCCGGGAACAGTCAGTTAGTTAATTATTAGGGCATACCGCCAAGCAGCCGCCGGGATCAGGTGACTCATAGTGATGAACATTACTCGAACCTCCTTTATTAACAGAAAAAAGGGGGGGGGGGAAGGTTGGTTGTAGTTAAGGTTGGTTGTACATTGCTTAACGTCCCGACAGCAACAAGTCTTTCTCAGGACGTGTCTGCACTGTTTGTGAAATAAAAACTAAACAGAAACTTGAATGTATGTCGCCAGCCGGTCTAATAAACCTAAGACCATTTAGCAACACACATCCAATATCGAGAGCTACAGGCAGCGCAGACAGTAGGGAGAGTTTAAAAAAGGAAAATACAGGTGAATGGACCAAGGGTAGACAGAAACACATGCCGCAGAATAGAGAGGAAAACCCACCCTGTGGGGCTGACCAGGGTGATACTGGGAACTAAAAATTAGTTAATCCCACCCAAGTCCCCCAGGGAAGACCCGCGGGGGGGGGGGGGGGGGGGGGAGGAGAAAGAGAGAAAGAGTGTGTGTTATTGCTTATCTTTTAAAAAAAAAAGTGCTGAATTACTGCATTTTTTCTTGAATTCTTTCGGTGTTTGAGTTTGTTTGTAATATCACTGGAAGTCAGTACACTCTTCTGACTGATCAAGCGAGCATCGCTTTCCCTCTGATCTTCCTTTACGCATGTACCTCTGTCTGTCTGCACTTTCAGCATATCCACAGTTGGCAGAAGACACTCGGGCCGAAGTTGGCCGCCGATGGCCTGCGCACGGACGTGCGAGGGCAATCGGCGGCCAACTTCGGCCCGAGTGTCTTCTGTCAGCTGGGACGTACTGCAAGTCTTGCTTGACTAAACATCTGTTGCTGGCATTTTCATGTTTGTCTAAACAGATACGGGCGTTGCGTGCACGCGCCTCTTCACACAGGATTAATCGAAACTCTCAGGACCCCACATCAGCAAAACATATCTCAGACGCCGAGTGCAGAAAAGGTTGGGGGGGGGGGCTTGAAAACCCCAAAATATGCGATGGTATGTGATTTTGGGGGCATATGGCGTCAGGAGTAAAATCCAGATTCACAGACCAGAGGACGAAGTAAACAAAGGCAGCAGGGATGTGTGCTGGTCCTTAAAACGACAAGCACTGAAAGTAAATCAAACTTAGAGTACATGCACTAAGTAAACCTGCCAGTTTTCGTGTTCGCATTCATGTGCGCAGATTTGTTACTTATTTACTCATTCTAATCGGAGCACAATGAGAGAGTGAGTGAGAGAGAGAGAGAGAGAGAGAGAGAGAGAGAGAGAGAGAGAGAGAGAGAGAGAGAGAGAGAGAGAGAGAGAGAGAGAGAGAGAGAGAGGCAGCCGACCAGATAGATGATACGTCCGACAGCATTGACGACATTTTAGTCATGACGTAGTTTGACCTACAATGCCAGCGAGGGGAGGTGTTGGGCGGGGTGGGGACGGGGGCAGACTGTCTCTCTCTCTCTCTCTCAAGGAAGACAACTAGCATAGGGCTACTGAAAGAGGGTGGAAGGGGGCTGCGTTGAGCGAGGTAAGAAAAAACAGAGCTTACCAGGTCAAAAGATAATGTGGGTGTGAGATAAAGAAAACATCCCTGTAACAATGATAGCCAAAGACGAGAAAACCATCCTCGCTTCGTTACAAAGGCACAGGCGACCTGGCGGCTATGGAAATATAAACACTCTTCTGGGTGCAGACCTATACACACACATCGACGGATGAGAACATAGCGCCGTGCCAAAGACAGAACGCCCCATGACCTATCTCCGCAGCAGAAACAGAGATTCAGCAAGAGGTATAGAGGTATCTGCAGGGGCGCATAAGGATCTATGCCTCTTGCACAAATGTGTGAACTGACTCACACTGAAGACAGCAGTACAGACGACAAGATCTAAGCTCCCATACCTACATTGCACAGAGAATCATAGGTATAAATGGTGCAAGCAAGAGGTATAGATCGTTATGAACCCCCGCAATTGCGGGGGCTCACGAGGATCTATACCTCGTGCATGTCGATGAAAAAAAAAAATCGCTGTAGGCGGATGGCTTCAAGACTAAACACTCGAAACCTACCTCAAAAGAGAAACACAGATGTGACTAAAGACAGCAAGCGGTATAGATCCTCATGAGTCCCCGCGATTGCGGGGGGCTCATGAGTTAGTTATTTGGGTTTAATGCCGAGCAGGCAACTAAGGCCATCTCACGGCGGGGGAGGGGGGGGGGGCTCATATGAGTTTATACCTCTTGCAGGTAGGGGAAGGAACGTTCGCGGAAGGATCTGACTAGGCGAAAAGATCAGCCTGCGAGGAAAAACACGCACTCTCTCTGAAAAATGCCTCTCTTGTTGATTATGTAATCACCTTCCGTTGAACTCCCAAATAAAACTTCATCGCTTACCATGCTCTTACCACGCTCAAACCACACCACATAACTCGCGAAAGTCATTGACCAAAGTCATTGCTTAAACGCTGTAGATTCTAAGGAGCCAAACTAACTTGCAAGAGTCAGAAAAGTCCGTAGCTTGCATTCGTGAATCTATTGCTTTCATACATCTGCACTGTCCTAAACAGGCAAAGGACTGCATGTCCATGTTTCTGCAATAGCGAGGTTTCCATTGGGTTCAACTGAAAATATCGCTTTTCACAAACAAATAGACTTACTGTCTTTTGCGTCCAAAGGGTAGAATGGGTCCCCATGTGATTTCTTTTATATCTAGCTTTCAAAACGTCACCGTTTAGCAAGTATGTTGTTTCCTACAGTAAATGGTTCCACAACGCATACAGCGTCAATGAGTCGATGCTTTCTGAAAGACGCAAGCACGAAAGTGTCATTATTTTCCCAAATCTGTAGCTTCCAAGACTCCATGCTTACCCTAGACGTGCGCTCCAAAGCAACGCTGCTTTTACAAATCTGGAGCACCAAAAATCTTGTTTATCTACGCCCTCTGGGACCTCTGAAGCCCCCAAAGAGTACTGCTTACCTACAGCCCGAGGAATGCTTTACCTGTGCGCCGATGCGGTCGGTTTATCAGGTAAAAGTGTTCCAGATGGGGACAGGTCTGGTGCTCGGAGGGGAACAGTGGAAACGTACGTCCTGGGGCCAAGAAGCAACCTGGCGACTCTCTCCGTCTCAGGAACGAAGACGTAGCCGTGAAGATACAGCAAGAGGTATAGATTAACATGAGACCTGCAAAATGTAGGCCTCATGTGAATCAATGCTTCTTGCAGAAGGTAAGGTCTGGGTCCAGAGAGGACCCGTGTTGCAAAGAGTTTTCCCCTTTACCCCAGCAAGACTTGACTTTTCACAAGTCACCTTTACCAGAGAGAGAGGGGAGAGAGAGAGAGAGAGAGAGAGAGAGAGAGAGAGAGAGAGAGAGAGAGAGAGAGAGAGAGAGAGAGAGAGAGAGAGAGAGAGAGAGGGGATAGAGAGAGAGAGAGAGATTGATTGATTGACTGTACATTGCTTAACGTCCCGACAGCAACAAGACTTTCTCAGGACGTGCCTGCACTGCTTGTGAAAAAAAACCAAAAACCAAACAGAACATTGAATGTATGTCGCCAGCCGGTCCAATACGTTAAATAAATCTAAGACATGGGGCCTAAATAAAGCCAAGACCATTTAGCAACACACATCCAATATCAAGAGCTACAGGCAGCGCAGACAGTAGGGAGAGTTTTTAAAAGGCAAATACAGGTGAATGGACCAAGGGTAGACAGAAACACATGCCCCAGAATAGAGGGAGAAACCCACCCTGTGGGGCTGACCAGGGTGACCCTGGGAACTAAAAAGTAGTTAACCCCACCCAAGTCCCCCAGGGCAGACCCGGGTGGGGGTGGGGGGGAGAGAGAGAGAGAGAGAGAGAGAGAGAGAGAGAGAGAGAGAGAGAGAGAGAGAGAGAGAGAGAGAGAGAGAGATACAGACACACGCAAAAGCGATGATGAGCCACTGTTGCTCCAGTCCACGCTTGTAGGAGAAGACAAGGAGGGCTTCGCTGGGCTCCTGCTAAACAATCCAGCCCTCTTGCTCTTTAAGAAGAGGGGTGATGCCGAGAGAATTAGATGATGCTGGCGTGAGGGCGTGTTTTTGCTTCCCCGTTGATTTGCATTCAACTCCTGTCGACGTCCCTTGTTACAGGAACTCTGATGTAAATTGGACAGGCAAGAGGCGTAGATCTTCATGAGGCCCCGCGTTGGGCGCATTTTTCTGCACCCTTCTTCTCCTTATTTTTTGTGCTTTGCAACATTCTGATAAAAATGTGACCAGAGAAGTCAATGACCCCTACGCAACCTAGCGGGGCACCATGAGGTTCTGTGCCTCTTTGCATGTGTGTTAAATCGTCTTAATATTTTAGCTTCTGTTCCTTCTGCGGAGGCTCATGAGGCTCGATGCTTCCTGCTGGTGTGTTAGTTCCTCTGGATGTTTTCGCCTCCCTTGCTCCCCAACACTCGTAGCATTTTCATCCCCCCTGTCTCAATAAATATTTTATGGGGGAGGTTTGTTTGCGATGGGAAAGTAACAGCCAGATTGTGTCTTAGAAGTTACCGATTGCTTTCTTTGTAACGCCCGCCGTTTGGCCCGCGGACGTTGGCACTTGATGGGTTAATTTGATTGGATGACGTATGTGCACGAGCTTTTTGATGCAAGGATTGTGGCCGTGGGTACAGATGTACTTTGACAGAAAGGAAGGAGTTAGTTCAAGGTAAAGACGTTAAGGTAGGTCAGGTTGGGTGGAAATTCCCATATTATTAATTGTATCTTTAACCCCATCCAGAAAAATTAACTCACTCAGGATGTGCCGTATCCGGATACGCGATATAAGGCCGCGTATCCGAATGCACGAATGCAATTTGTTAAGGCGAATCCTGCTACAGAGAATGATCATCCTATTTTATTTGGCGTATCCCGAAGTGTGGACTCATTTAGCAGATCTCGTATGTCTTTCAGGAGCAGATTACACAGTGTACATGTTACTATGTAGCTTTTTTTTTTATTACCTTAACGCATTCGAGACGTGTCGCATTCGGATACGCAGGTTTATGCCGCGTATCCGGGTGCGGCACGTCTCGAATGAGTCAGGACCCAAAAGCGCAGACCTACACGTGCTCTTGAATTAAACAAAAAACAAAACAAAAACAAAACAACAAAATCTAACACGAATTCATGTTTCAATTTTTTGTTTGTTTGTTTGTTGAGGATAACAATCATTTTTGTTGTTGATCGAACTGAATTTGAACAGCTGCAGGGTAGTGACTGACCTGGTCACCTTTACCTGCCTCTACAGAAATCTAACAAGCTTGAAACAGGTGAGACTAAATGGGGGCGAGGGGTCGGGGGACAGCGGAAGTGGGGGGGGGGGGGGGAGGGTGGTTGGGCTTGTCCCCTGAGGGAAGAAGCAAGCTAGCCTGACGGGTCCTGGGGATAGTAGGATAAAGGTTATTGAACAGATGCTCCTTACGTCATCAAGTGTATGCATTACCGCGACTGACGGCAGTCTGAAAGTTCACACCCCCTCCCTCCACCCTCCTCCCGTTTTAGTGTCTAAGTGCCATTGGTGTACAGGCTTGTGATTTTAGTCACTGCACTGTGCAGCTCTGAAACTGCAGCAGCAGCAAACGGACTGACCATGATAGTTCAAGGGTGGTGCCAGAACAACTTGAGGCCTACAGGCGTCAAGCTGTTCTGGCACCACCCTTTAACTATCATGGTCAATCTTACTTCTGAATCCCAAACACAACTCACATCCTGATACTGGAGCTAAGGGCTCGCAGTACACCTGTCCAGATTACAGATAAACACAAAGGTCCAAATCACAGAGAAGCACACAATTTACACCTGTGATGCTCATATGGAGGAGATCATGAGGAGTTCAGCCTGTGACTTTACAAGTCTCACCTGTCGTCTGTCTGTTCCATCACCTGTCGCCATTTACATGGCTCCGGTACCGCAGGGGCTTCCGGTTCAAATCCCTTTCACATCTGACTGTCGGAGTATTAACTTGTAGCGAACAAGACATTCATTCACTGACGCACTACAGCAGGAGATGGGTCGACCATGATAATTCAAGGGTAGTGCCAGATTAGCTTGGCGCCTGTTGGCGCCAAGCTAATTTGACACTACCCTTGAATTATCATGGTCGATCCATCTCCTGCAACAGGCGCATAGTCGTTAGATGACGCCTCCAAAATTTGGGAAACGTGCGTCGGGCTGAATGAGTTAACGTACTCATCCCCTTCATTCATTCAGTCGTTCACTCACCATTTCATTTATTCATTTGTTCGTTCGTTCGTTTATTAATTTATATGTTCTGTTCAACCGCCCACCCGTTGTCCACCCACCCAACCATCCCATCAGCCCGTCCGTCCGTCCCGTCCTTCCATCCATCCATCCATCCATCCATCCATCCATCAAACGTCCATCCATCCATCAATCCGTCCCTCCATCCATCCATCCACCTAAATATCCATCCATTTATCCTTCCAAACAAGGATCTGTTTATTTTTCCTTCCTCCCATCAGTCCATAGACAAGGATTCCTTATGTTACAAAGGTGGAACTTCTGGTAGTGGTCACTTTTTTTCTCGAACTAGCTAACAAGACAAAGGTTTAGATTACATCTCACACGGGACAGATAGAGAGCGAGACCCTGCACCGGAACTGAAAACAGATCCTCACTAGACAAAGAAACAGAGATGTCACGGCAGAAGTTCTGATAAGGAATTTGCCATTTTTCCGTGTCCCAGAGAACTAGCATGTGAAATTGTGCGTCGCTGTACAAACCCGGCAGACAGGTCTAACTCAATCAAGACTTGAGATACAACCCCCAGGCAATATCAAACAACTGCAAGACATAGATTCTCATGCGCTCCTGCATTGCAGGGGCTCATGAGAATCTATGCCTCTTGCTGCCTTTACCATCCTCAGATTGAGTTGAAGTCGTGTGCGTGGAGTCCAAAGCTGGGGATACATGTTTTCTTGGCTAGGCCAATGGATGCCCTTACCTGTTAAACTCCCCGCGAAAATATGTCCCTCCAGCAAGAGAAATTCTGCAGCTAAAAGCTGGCATATACAAACAACAACAACAACAAAAAACATAGATGCTCAGGCCCTCTTGCAGTTTGTGATGACTAATAACAATCATTACTTCCCGCGGGCCCGATTTATATCCTTGCTGCCTAGCCAGAAATGGGACGGGAGGGGGTGATTCCGGTCACACCAACAATGTTCGAACTTTTATCAGCTGTTGCACAGGAAAAGTGTTGCATTGTTCCTGGCGGTACCAAAGAACAAAAAGAGAGATAAGTTTGAGCAGAACAGGTTTGGTTACGTGCACAGCCGAGCGATTGTTTCTAGAACAAACAACTGTCAACCTGCGTGTTGACGCACACTGCAAAGCTGTGCTTGGACTCACACTGTAAAACTGTTCTTTGACGAACACTGTAAAACTGTGCTTTATGTGAAAAGAAAAGGGGAGACTACCAGTGTTAATATTTTAGGAAGATTACAAAGTAAAGTAGGTAAAAGCACTGCCAGGGGAGAGAAGTGCGCTTTATGTGCTTTCAGTTCAAGAGAAAGTCGGCGCAACACAATAGGTCGTAAGAACGAATTTCCAATATCTGGCAGTTGGTCTGCGATGATCCATGTGACAGATCCATAGTATACCAGCTGACCAATATTGCCACACTGTCAAAAAGAACTCTACAGGAAGAATTCCGAAGGGTGAGATTAGTGCAGCGTGTATGGGCCTTATCGAGCACAGGGATCCCATCAACTTCAGCGAACTGAACTGAACTCTGTGAAGACTACATTACAAATCTGGATTGATTGTTGATTGTACATTGCTTAACGTCCCGACAGCAACAAGGCTTTCTCAGGACGTGCCTGCACTGCTTGTGAAAAAAAACTAAACAGAAAATTGAATGTATGTCGCCAGCCGGTCAAATACATTAAATAAACCTACAACATGGGGCATAAATAAAGCTAAGACCATTTAGCAACACACATCCAATATCAAGAGCTAAAGGTAGTGCAGACAGTAGGGAGAGTTTTAAAAAGGCAAATACAGGTGAATGGACAAAGGGTAGACAGAAACACATGCCCCAGAATAGAGAGAAAAACCCACCCTGTGGGGCTGACCAGGGTGACCCTGGGAACTAAAAAATACCTAACCCCACCCAAGTCCCCCAGGGCAAACCCGGGTGGGGGATTACAAATCTGGAGGCAGATCGGCTGTGATAGTTGAAAGGTGGTGCCGAAGTCGCCAAGCTATTCTTGCACCACTACTTAAAACTATCACGGTCGACTCGGGATGGCTGAATAGGGCTCAGTGGTTTAACCCCTTCGCTGACGAGAAAAAGTGAGCACGGGTCCAACTGCAAGAGACATAGATCCTCATGAGCCCCCGCAGGTGCGGGGGCTCATGAGGATCTATGTCTCTTGCTGACCACACGTTGTGTTCAAGTTCCTTGGACGGACGGATGGGCTGTTTGGCGTTGAAATAACACACACAAAAAAACATTTCTTTAGACCCACAGTCTGCGACCGATGGCAGAAAAGGGGATATCAAACAAGAAGGGACGAAGAGCGATTGGACAACAAAATGAGCTAGCAGCGAAGGCGGCCTCACGGCGGGTACCCCCCCCCCCCTCCCCACCCCTTTCCTCCCTCTCACAGCAGCGTACATGGTCACCGACTCGAAACTGTTCAACTTCAACGGACAATTTCTCACGGGGAGAAAATATTCCCTCAGCCAAGCCTGTACACACCTGCCTTGAGTTGGCAGTCATTCCGCTGTGCGAATTTCTTTTCCACGTCTCTGGCATTGACAATTTCCCTGCATTCCGCGCGGTAGCGGGAGGTAAGTAGGCTTGACAGGAGGCAGCCCTTCTCCACGGCAGTTCTAGCACTGAACAGTGACGCGCACGGTAGCAAGAAACTGTTGTGAAGAAGGCACAAGGGGGGAGGCAAGTACACAATGAATAAAGAGATGTACTAAACCCACGATGACTTCGTTTACCTGCTAATGTAACTGTAAAATGGATTAATATCTGCGAGGCAAGGGTATACATTCTCATGAGCCCCTGCGGCTACAGGGGATCATGAGAATCTATGCCTCATGAGCATGAAACAAAGCCGGCTCAGTCAGCGACGGACCCCCCCCCCCCCCCCCCCCCCCCCCCCGCCCCCACAAAAAAAGTACAAAAAGTGAATAAAGACAACAACGTCTATCAGTCGTTTCCGAACAACTTACACCTTTCTTGAAGGAAACGATGAAAGGACATAGATGTTAATGCTTCTAGCCCTTGCCATCAAGACGGACATATCTACATGTGACCCTGCACCATGCAAGGATTCCTCATAGTCTATGTTTCTTACAGACGACAATGGATTTCCTTGGAAAGCCAAAGACTCAGATGGTTTTCCCAGAAACTATGACAAATATCTTAGCACTAAAAACCTGCGTGTAGCCGATACCTCTCAATCGCAGACTGAATCCTGACACCTTCCCTGTGAGAAAATATAAATGATACGGATCTCTGCGAGCAAAAGGCATAAATTCTCATGAGCCCCTGCGGCTGCAGGGGCTCATGAGAATCTATGCCTTTTGTGTACATGGTATTGTGAAGTAATCATATTTCCTAAGCAAGGTAAAGTATGTAGATATGACAATAAGCTTTCCCCCATATGGCTTTTCACGGAGAGTTCTGCATGCTATCATAACAGTTTGTTTTACCTTGCTTGTGCGAGGTTATTATTATGTGTACGTGTGATGGTCTGTGATTTCGGACATTACGGCTTGCAGCCGTAAGGTCCAAAATCACAGTCCAGCACATAGATATAGGTTTTCAAAAAGCACCTTTTTGTAACGTGTTTGCCACAGAACCTTCACACGTTCATACTTTACGTCATAGAACCTTCACACGTTTACGTCATACAACCTTCACACGTTCATACTTTACGTCATAGAACCTTCACACGTTCATATTTTACATCATAGAACCTTCACACGTTCATACTTTACGTCATAGAACCTTCACACGTTCATACTTTACGTCATAGAACCTTCACACGTTCATACTTTACGTCATATTCATATTCGGGATACTGCATATACATGTGCAAAGAGGTTGACCCAATACTGAACCTACAAACAGAACCTATGCATTCATATACAACAATGCACACATAGGAAATATCACTACCACTACCACCACCACCACCACCACCACCACCATCACAACATCACCAACCACAACAATAGCCACAACAACAACAACAACATTATCATCAACAACTAAACGAACCCTCACATTCTCAACAACAACAAAAAAGTGAAAATTTTGGCCATGCCATCGGACAATTGCTCCCAAGAAAAACATGAACAGTTTCTGAAAAATGCAGAAACTTTCTAATATTTAAACCTGTCAAGATGAAGATTTGATAAAAATTTCAGCCTAAACTTGAAGGCCCACTACCGCCGTAAGTATTCAAAGATACACTTCTGTAACAAATGTTACGAAACGCTACACACAGGTCTAGTTATGGTTCATTTAGACACAGGAGAATCCAGTTCAGCACACGTCGTCTTTATATCAAGTAACCTGACAATGACTCCACTAAGTTCTATAAATACAACGATTTCAGTACGAGAAACAGCTAAAAATAGATTTACACGCTAACAGCTGCGCAGAATACATAAGTACGATTGTGCGTGCGCTCTTGTTATTTGTTTCAACTGCTGTTAAAGTTGATTAGGTGTGACAAGGCATTATAAACACAAATGGTGCTAAAATGTGTCTTCAAATTTACGCGTAATGGTAATTTAAAGTCTGACTTCAAATATCGAGAATGGAAGGGTTCAGTATTATGTTATGTTATTCTCCTTTCCAAATCAAACTTCTGCTTCGCCAACAGCAGTAGTCACAAAGTACAACCACATTTCTCTCCCTTGTCTCTGCAGTACTCGTCTTTAGTATCTTTTTTTCATCAACAGGAGAGAAGCGACCAAGAACACGTGCTGGTCTGTGATTTTGGACCTTACGGCCGTAGGCCGTAAGGTCCAAAATCACACGCCAGCACGCAAATCTGCCCTGTGAAAGAAAAAAACCCATATTTGTGAAAAGTGAGAAATCTTGCTTTTAAAAAGAAAATCGACTGTCTTTTGCCTTTGCAGATTAGACACGATGCAGAAATACGATGGTGGTAAACTACAAAGTGAGTGACCTACCTCTTGCATGATGCCGCAGATGTACTTGATACACTGCGTGATGGCGTCCGCCGTCCCGGAGACCGTCACTGCTCGCTCTGTGGAGTTGGGCAGCATTTCACTGGCAACCTGAATTGACGCTCCCGTAGACTGAAAAACACACAAACAAAATACCGCCATTAAACACACTGTTCCCAGTTTCAAGCATCATAATTTTGCAGTTTACATTGTCCCAAAAGATCGAACGCAGCCAACATTGCATAACTCGGCGAACAAATTCATGAGTTTCATACAGAACACTATCCAAGATCTACATACAATTAACGATTATGACATTGCAATGAATGAGTGTCTTAGTTTCTGTATGACATATTATATCTGTGTAAACTAATCTTTATGCAACGTTTTTCGCGTAACTGACATACGTTTTATTATTTATTTATTTGTATTATTTTTTTGTTTTGGAGGCACTGGCTGCTGTTGCTCAAAGTTGGGGACCATTTGTACAGCTGTGCTGACTATCATTCTGCACAGTTTCTGGAGTAACTGAGAAACGCACATATTATTATTTTGTGTGTGTGCACTGGCTGCTGTTTCTCAAAGTAGGGGATCTTTGTACCTTGGAAAAAAGCTTCAACACATCTGAGGTGTGCTGGATTCGGACACGCAGATCTTAGCGATCGTTCAACGTGAAAATCGTAGGGATATGCTACGTATGCCCAGTTAGCTAAGGTCCTCGGGCCGACATCGGCCACGAGGGGTCAGCGCACGACAGTGCCTGGGCCCACGGCGGCTGACATCGGCCCTAGGGTCCTTTGCTTACTGGGAACTCCAACCCCACCCGAAAACTAAGCCCAAGGGCAATGACATTTGACAACACCAGAACATTCTCATTGAGATTTCACTAAGTAGGCAAAAAGAAACGCATAGACGTGCAAAAGGTTAGCACAGGAAAACGTGGGCATACAGCGGGAAATATGCGATATGCCTCTTGTTTGATATACATACAATCCACGATTCTTCCCTCAACACTGTTTTCGGTCTGCAAGAGGCATAGATCCTCAGGGGACCCTGAACCAGCAAGTAGTATAGATTCTCATGAGCGCCCTGCAGCTGCAGGGGCTCACTGATAGGAATCTATACCACTTGCTCGACAACGGTGTGAATTTCGTCGGACATTATATGCAATCTTTTAACCATCTCCAGACAGGAAGGTTTTAGTGTGCAAGAGGCATAGATTCTCGTGAGCCCGCGCAGGCTTGCAGGGGCTCATGAGAATCTACGCCACTTGCAGATCAAGATTTTCCCCAGCGGTTGCGAGTATATCGCACTCAGTCTACGACTGAATATGAACGATGCATGTTGGATGCATGCTTGCTGTTTGCCGGAAAGCACTAAAAAATGTGCGGGCCATCTGGTACAAGGCATTGATCGCGCGCCTTGATAACTGCAAGACACATTGCGCCGGGTGTGTAAATTTAACGAACTGGGCCCTACCTACATTCGACATTCCAAATTTGGGAGTTGCCCTCTGATAATCACGAGCGAGTGGTGAAGATACACGCAATTCGACCTATGGATTGATGTAGTGAAGAAACCGTGCACTGGCATTAATCAATAGATCGGCCATCATATCCCGTACAGACCTGAGATGCTACGACAGGATGTGGATCGACCAAGATCGGTCAAGGGTGGTGTCAGATTAGCTTGGTGCTTGCACCGAATATGACAACTTATCCTTTTGTCTCTCAGCTGTGTGGAGCACTTTGCTTAGTGGCGAACACATGACTAAGCTCACACATGCAACAGGCCCCCAGAGATAAATCACTTCCATTCTATGGAACTGAAGTCATTTAGTTTTGGTAGTCGAAGGCTACGGGTATGGTGCCTCGGTTGTTGCCAAAGCCGAAAAAGACCCATGTCTCGTCGTTAGCAGAGAAGTAAAAAAAAAAAAAAAAAAAAAAGGAAAGAAAAGGAAACATACAAAAAAAAAAAAAAAAAAAAAAAGAGAGACAACCATTTCAAAAAGACAATTACAATATTTTCTATTTAAAATTGGGTTCTTGGTTTTCAAGACAGACATACCTACAGACATATTTCTAAGACTTCAAAAATGGGGCACCGAAAAAGGGACTGAACAAATTTTGACCCCACACGGGTTCGAACCTACGACCTTAAATCGAGAGCCCGACGCTCTTTTTTCTGGCTTGACTTCGCGAACGAAGATTTTATAGGAGTTGCCCACGACGTCTGCAGGCTTGTTCGTGGCTGCGGAGGCCAATCCGAGACAGGCAGGTTCGACCGCAGTGGCTGCAGGGGAAGGTATGGCCAGGTTCTGGCGGATCTCTGTTTTTTCTCCTGAGCCGCTTGTCCTTAAGGCTAGCTCTGTGAGAGTCCTCAAAGGAGACAGCTGCCTTGTAAATGGTGGAGCGCCAGGTGTCACGGTCCGCAGCAAGCGAAGACCACTGGTGGTGGTCGATTTGGCAGGCACTAAGTGCCTTCTTGAGACAGTCTTTGTATCTCTTCTTTGGTGCCCCTCTGTCACGGTGTCCAGTAGCAAGCTCGCCGAACAGGGTGATCTTTGGTAGGCGATGATCCTCCATCCTGGAGACATGCCCCGCCCAGCGGAGCTGTGTCCGCAGCAGCAAAGCCTCGATGCTCACAGTTTCAGCCTGTTCAAGGACCTCGACGTTGGTGACATAGTCACTCCAGTGAATGCCCAGGATGGTACGCAGGCAGCGCTGGTGGAAGCCCGACGCTCTACCACCTCAGCAATTCCCGATCTCCCACAAAACGACAAAAACAAAATATACTACCTATCTTTCTTCCGCGAGATATAGAATAACTCAAATGAGAGGACAATTAAGACAAGAAGTGTTTTTTGTAAAACGTTCTGACAATTCTTTCAAAGGTTTCACGCTAATCAGACACTACTGTTAAGCCATCAAAGTCGAGCCACCTCCAACAAATGGCATCGCAAGAAAATCAGATAATTTGCCTTTTGAACGTTCTGACGTTTCTTCGACGTTGGAGGTCTTTGAAATCATATCCGCGTCAGGATACACAGCTTGCAGTAATGATTGGGGTTAATGGACGCATGCAAAACAGTTTACGTTCCAGTTATCAGGCAGCGAAACACCGCAAATTCTTCTAAACGTCTTCCGGATAAGCTCAACTTGTGCGAGCAAGTCATAGATTCTCATGAGCCCCTGCTGTCGCAGGGGCTCGCGAGAATCTATGCCTCTTGCAGATGAGCGTGGGTTGGTGAGGGATACTATCTGAATTTACTCTGATCGGCATTGGAGATTTCCGCCCCGCGATTGGTAATTTATGTGGGTCAAATTGGTGTCATCCTTGACGTCACGATTTTTGAATAGGTTACGAAAGCAACAGGCGATGAGACTGGTCTAAACAATGGGTTAGGAAAGCAACAGCCGATGCGATTGGTCTAAACAATAGGTTACGAAAGCAACAGGCGATGCGATTGGTCTAAACAACGCCTAAGGACACATAAATATGCACAGGACATGTAAATAACACAGGGCGTCTCATACTTTTAGGTTTTGCTATTGAAGAACACTCACCGGTGTAGTGCCGTTTTTATGCTATACACAGGAAACGTAAATGACGTAAAATAAATAGCGTAAAACAAATGACACAATAGGTCAACTAACGGTTAGTTTTGACACGCAGATTATTTATGACATCTACAGTATACAGATTGAATTCTCCGGAAGCGGAGGGTATCCTATCTATGATTTGCGTTTATGTAGCATGAACAGTGACTCTTTAGTAATAATATACAAAACACGTACTATAAACGACACAGTAGGACAACCGACGTTTCATTCTGACACGCGGTTTACTTATTCCATCTACGGCATACAGATTCAATGTTACTTAAGCAGATTACATCCGATCTGCGATTTACGTTTACGCACGTCGTAGTAAAATAACACTACTTCGGTTTCATCACTACTAACTTGGAGACCCGGGTGCCAGCTGCATGAGTGACCTTAGTCCTGCGCCAGCCACTAACCAGGTGGTCCATAATAGCGGAGCACCTTGCTTAGTGACTGGCGCAGGACTAAAGGCCCCGCCACACATGCCGATTGTGCCCCGATTTTTGTAGCAGATTCCGATCCGATTGCGAGTGGATGACGTCAGAATGCCTCGTTGTATCCGATCCGATCCCAATCGGCTGGGAATCTTGTGTTTAGAGCCTGCTCTATTTTTGCAACACGAATCGGCCCCGATTGTAAGAGCGCGTCTCGCGAAGCACGTCGTTTCTGTGTGAAAATGGCGGAAGATCAGTACCACCTTCGTTGCCGATGTTTCGTCCGTCTCTTCCCGAATATGATGCAAAACTGCTGCTAATGCAAGCACATCATCATCACTGTCAAAACTAGCAGCCATTTTGCAGAACAGGAAGCTGTTTACGACCTTGATCTTCGGTTCAAACCGGTCGACTAAGTCGGGAACGTGTGGCAGTGCACACGTTTTTGTAGTCCGGCCCGATGATCACACTCCGATTGAAACGGTTCTGGAAACTGCTCGAGAATCGGCCTCAAAATCGGAACGTGTGGCGGGGCCTTAAGCTGAAGTCATACAATTGGCCAACGGATCGGTTTGTAACAAGAATCCATGGTTGTCCGCTCGATTCGTAAAGGAGGTAGTTAGTCGAAGGCGACAACCAGTGTGGCTATGCACGTCACAGGAAAGCTGCGGAAGGCAACCTCACCTCCTAATAATCTAGCATTCCAGCTTTGAACAGATCAATGCTTGTTCTTTACTTCACTGTCGGTAGATGCAGATTGTGTTTTGGTAATCTTTGTAAAATCAACGCCAAAGAATCCGAGCCATCGAGGGAACATGGATTAAAAATTAGTTTTAGCAAGAGGCACAGATCCTCATGAGCCCCCGCAGGTGCGGGGGCTCATGAGGATCTATGCCTCTTGCAGTTGGTTGATGGTCAATTTCATTTTCGGAAACTGATGAAGGGACGACGTCCAGACACAAACTTATTCAGGACGTGCCTGAGCTAGCTTCATGCGAACTTTGAACCAATCCCTTGAGAAGTTATATGAACAGAATAAAACGATTCGTCCTAAATTAAATCTCCTAAGAGAATGAAGGGGGAAAAAAAAACCCACGAATAATCACGGCAAATGAACTCAGAATCAACAAAATCAGATTGTGAAATTTCCACGAAACGTCGGCAGTTATACAGCTGTGGGTACACGTACAACAGTCTACCCCCAAAACTCAGATGATCTGACCGGGGGGGGGGGGGGGGGGGGGGGGGGGGGGGGGGGGGGGGAAATGACACGAAATTACCCGTAATCACGTCACGAAATCAGAGGCTACAAAAATTACAACGAAACATGGGCAAGGGTTATATAACAAGGAATTAAACAGTTCACCCCAAAACTCGCAATCACCAGGCGAAATCAGAGAATGCGAATAAATACTCGCAAAAGTCAAACTTCGCCTGACATTCTCTGGTTACACAGCCAGAAAGGTCAGGCACGGTGTGCAAAAGAATTTTGCACTCTGGAATCGGGTGCGCTACACTAAACCCTAACATCTGCAAGAGGCATAGATTCTCATGAGCCCCTGCATCCGCAGGGGCTCATGAGAATCTATACCTCTTGCGGTTTGGACCTGTTTACCAATTTATTTCACTATCTCTGTACTGGAGACCAAAAAAAAAAAAAAAGTACGATCGCTAAAACCATGTCGATGTGCACTACCGTCCCTAACACTACGTGTCACTATCATTAAATGTCGCTAACCGGACGGTCTGACGGCCGTAGTTCAGTGAAACGTAGAGAATATCCCGAACAAGAAAGAAACACGCTTACAAAGACAGTTACAACACAAGAAACACGCTTAGAAATGACAATTACAACACAAGGGTGTTCAGTCTCTTCTAAGCGTGTTTCTTTCTTCGTTGTAATGTTCTCTGCATTTTGCACGCTTGGCAGCAACCTATAAAGATGTGGAACATGCTATCTAGCAGTAGTGTTATTGACAAGTTGTTCAAACAGCCGCAGTTCCATGGACGCGTAGTGCTCGTGCTACGTAGTACTAACGGGACTCTGCCTCTACAGGCGACCTATGATGCTAGGAATGGACCGAGCGAAGTATTACAGCTGACCTATTGCATATTCTTCCTCTTGGCACAGTTGAAACCATTTGTGGTTCAAGGAATGCACGGTCTGACAGCTGTGTGGGTATTCCCTTACGCCATGGTTCATATCAGAATGTCGTAAATCATTTTCTACAGACTGACAAGAAATTGTGTGTTTCAAGGAATACCCCATCTGACAGCTGAGTGGGTATTCTCTGACGTCGTCATTCTCACAACTAATCCCTAGCTCATTTTCTGCTGAAATTCAATGACAACAAATTGTGTGGTTCACCAAATCCCGCATCTGACAACTGTGTGGGTATTCCCTAACGTCACGAGTCTTGTCATCTTATGCCCTAAATCATTTTCTACTGACATTTGCTGACAAGAAATGGCGGGTTGAAAATGTCCAAAAAATTTAAACGCAACCAGCAAGCGAGAACTTTAAACAAAACCTACACGGGGTGCCTAAACAGAACAAAGGAACGGTGTTTGAACCTTTTAACTGCAGATGCCCATCTGCAAGAGACATAAACCCTCATGGGCCCCCGCAGTCGCGGGGGCTCATGAGGGTTTATGTCTCTTGCTGGTCCTGTGTTTCTTATGCCCACTTTGGTCCCATTTACATCTGTGCTATTCACGCGAATGTCGCTCGGTGTGGAGTCGTTTCAGACGCGAAATTCGTGGTCGCTGGCAGCAAAGGGGGTTACCAGCGTGTTCACTGTGCTTGGGTTGGTTGGTTGGTTAGTTCGGGTTTAACGTCCACAGCACCGAGGTGATCATGGACGGCCCTGACGGGCGGGTTATGGGGGACAGGGAAATCTATTGCCTATGGAATACGACCTGAACACTGATCAACTCAGGCGCACTCCAACTGTGCCACTTTGATTTACCAGGACCTTTCAACGGACATGCTATTGAACAAATCCGTTTTCCCCCCTGGATTGTGAGTCCAGCTACCGGGCCGGGACGGGATTCGAACCCACGACCCGGCGATTCCCTTCGCTCTCCTGCTCCGACGTTTAACCGCCTGAGCTATTTCGGACTCTCTCACTGTGCTTGGGGTACGAAGGAGGGAGCTTTATACTGCCACAGTATAGACTCATTCAAGTCTGACAACAACCGTCCAAAGTTGAACACAAGGTGCAGTCCGCACTGCATCGATAGACAACCCTGCTCCACGAGAGCAAGAGGCAATAAATCCATTCTCCTGAAAAGCGAGATTTTCACTGTATGCAATTACAATCTCGCTTTTCACACAAAAAAAGGCCGTACTATCTTTTGCCTTCACAAGGCTAAAACTAGTGCATCCCAGAAAGCAACAGGTCTGCAGACACATCTTGTTAGAGCGGGTAAGAGAGTTAACCATTGTTTGAGGTTGTTTGGCAGGGCCGCTTACATTCCAAGTGATTCCGCTCCGCAATTGCCAGCAGATTTGACACGATCACATGCTGGTAACAATGGCGCCATAGAAAAACAGTCAAAGAAAAACAAATTCACGCCAGAACTGGACGTAGGAGTGCAGGTTTTGCACAACCGATTTTTTTTTCTTCTTCCCAAAACGCGTCCTGTCTGGCACTAACCCTGTCTACTATATTAACCCATATCATACTGAGGCTAAAAGCTTCAAATTTGTACACTGCCACAGGCAGGCTACGTTATAGTACTTACAGATAAGGATCTAGACCAACGGCTTTAATTCAAGGGTGGTGCCAGAATATAGGGCGCCTTGGGGCGCCTAGGGGCGCCAAGCTATTCTGGCACCACCCTTGAACTATTTTAGTCAAACTTATTTCACACTCTGGTGTATTCCGAATGATAAGAGTTAATAGATTTACTGGCTGATCATTGGCTGTGCAGTAACACGGCTGAATGGTTCCAGTTAATTAACTTATTCGAGACGTGCCTCATCCGGATACTTGGCATAAAGCCGCGTGTCCGAATGCAGCACTTCCCAAATGTGTTAAACTAATAAAATGGAAAGAATGCTTCGAATATCGATGACACGTTTTAGTCTAACAGACTAACTGACCGTCTGAGTTTAGACACAAGTTCAAACAATATCGTAATGGAGGCGCGGATGGCCACGGTCCACTCAGTTCACCATCTGACTTCAAAATTGTGTGCTGGTGTGTGATTCTGGACCTTGCGGCTCTATAGCCGCAAGGTCCAGAATCACAGACCAGCACACATATTAATTTGTGCTTCTGGACCTTTTCAGAGTTATGTACTTGAGAAGAAAGGTTTAACCCATTTAGCCCTGACGCACTGCAGCAGGAGATGGGTCGACCATGATAATTCAAGGGTAGTGCCAGATTAGCTTGGCGCCTGTCGGCGCCAAGCTAATCTGGCACTGCCCTTGAATTATCATGGTCGATCCATCTCCTGCAACAGGTGCATAGTGGTTAGATGACGCCTTCAAAATTAGGGAGATACGCGTGCCGGGCCGAATGAGTTGTGCAGTGCATTATTTTCATCTGTATATTTTTTAAAAAGAAAATTTACAATTTGAAAATGTAATAAATCATCTTGCATTTATCCTTTCTCAGCGTGTTTCTTATTTTGTTGAGACTTCTTTAGGCCGAAAAGCCCACAGTGGCAGGCCGGCACCCACAGATGTTTTTCAACGCTGACAAGAGGCGCGTCGTTGCCAGACAGAAATGTTGTATCAAGGCTGAAATCTTGCCAACACCAACACCCGATCTCCGTGTATGTGTAGATCGAGATGGAACAGTTCTCCCAAGCTAGCTCCTTCCATCTGCAAGATTAACAGATTTTCATGTACCACTGCAGCTTGCAGGGCCACATGAGAATCTGCGTCTTGTGGAAAAGTTCATTTGCTTCTACGTATGTTAACGAAGACCTTGGCTTGTCGTTGGTTTCTTATTCAAACCCTTTTTCTAAAAGATGCATATGTCCTCATGGGCCTTGTTGGGGGTATACGAGAATCTACGTCTTGTAGTAAGAGTTCATGTACATCTACATACACTAAGCTGACGAAGACAATGGATTGTCTTCAGTTCGTTATTCTGACAATTTTTCCTGGAGCATACTCTCTCATGGACTCCTGCATGATGCGAGAGCTAATGGGAATCTATGTATCTCTGTGTAGTGCTACAAGGCAAAACCATTCAAACCAATCTCTGTTCTCTAAGGAAGACATGGGATATTCCTCTGTCGTTCACCCACGCAATAACCTCTATTCGCGCGAGGCATAGATCTTTATAAGCCTCTACAGCATGTGGGTAATCGTGGGAACCCATGCATATTGAAGGTATAAAGGTAAGTCAGTTTATCCCGTATCTGCTCATCAGACGGAAGTAGCTACTGAGATCTGAGTGTAAGCGATGTAACCGGCGATGTTCGGGTGTGTCATGTCAAATCAGCTGGAGAAATCTTACGTACGTCTTGCGAAAATATTTCCCCGGGTCCATCTGCAAGAGGCACAGATCCAGCGGGGGCGCATGAGGATATATGCCTCTTGCTGGCTTCGCCTGTACCTGTTTTCAATCCACACAAAGGTAGTCATCTGAAGATTGCGTCTGCCAGACAACCCTTCATCTTCGTTATATTCCTATTCTTTACAATCATTCTCTGTAATGGTTACTTCCCGCTTTGTATTTTCGGTCTTCCCAGATTGACACGTGTGCACTTGACGGGCGCTTTTAACGTTCTTTTCCATGTATGCTCTTTTTCAATCGGTTCAATCTAAGTGTGTCCAAAATGTTAGGTTTCATTCGTATTTCCATGTCCACCTACTCAGCATGTCTTTTATTTGTTTAAACAAGCTACAGGGAAAAAGAATTCCGTGTTCCCCATAACTTCCAAGTGACAGCATGTTACGTACAGACTTCAATTCTGACGCACAATTATGACAAACAGTTCTATTGAGGTACAGACTTCAATTCTGACGCACACTCCTGAAACCTGTGTATCCTGGTCACGCCGCAGTTATTGCTCACCCTTCGCCTGTCGGTAGCGCTTTTTGTCGAGGCGATTCCTGCAGGAATCACCTCGACAAAAAAGCGCTACCGACAGCTAAAGGGTTAAGTCAGTCACAGTGACCATCACTTAAACTGTGTATGGGAAACACAGAAAGAAGACTGAAAGGACACAACAGGACATACCTCTCTGATTTCCTTGATTTTGCAGCCCTGTTTGCCGATGAGCGACCCACACTGACTGGCAGGCATCACCAACCGCAGTGTCACTGGTGGTTTGGGTGTCGTCGGCACGTTCTGAAGGTCCTGTAGAACAAGGAAACAAAGGTCAAGGTCAACAGTGTCTGAGAACTAAAGCTTTAATGCACGGGGACGACAGTGTACAAAAGACATGAACATTAGAAGTCTCAGAAAGAGAGAGAGAGAGAGAGAGAGAGAGAGAGAGAGAGAGAGAGAGAGAGAGAGAGAGAGAGAGAGAGAGAGAGAGAGAGAGAGCTTAGTAAACAGCCAAAAAAGACTTGAAATAATTACTAACGGTGACAGAGAATACATCTTGAGTAACTAGGAACATAAACAAACCAAGGCCAGAGACAGTTAAATGCAAGTAAAACTAGCAACGTGAAGCAGATCTTTTGTTTCCCAGAACAGGTTTCAAGAAATCTTTATAAAACGTTCCTTGCTGTAAAAATAAATAAATTAAAAAAAAAAAAAAATTACGGAAGTTATCTTGCTTATAATTTTACAGACTCACCTCTTCGAATTTTTTGGAGATCATTGTGAATGCCTTGAAAATAGTTTCTATTGAACCCGTGACTGTCACAATCCGCTCAGGGCAGGAGCCATCGGAAATGTTGATTTTGGCACCACTCTGAAACACACAGTAATCCATAATTACACTTTTCTCACTAATTTTACACTTTTTTTCACTAATGAAGTAATTGCTGGTGTGCTGGCCTGTGATTTTGGACCTTACGGCCTTCACGGCCGTAAGGTCCAAAAATCACAGATCTGCTCACCAATTTTAAAAATGGACATTATAGAATATGCTAGGTTCATAATCACAGACTTTCAAACAAATTACCACACAATAGAATAAAGAAAAAAGAAATCTGAAAGAATTCAGTGTGAAACTGAACATAAATTATCCATTTGGCAGTTAACCACGAGACAAGGAGTTTCCCCTTCAACTTTCTTGTAAAAATCAATGAAGTCAAGAAACAAAATTAATAATAATAATGACAATACAAATACAAATAATAACATGAAAAATATAAAATGCACAAAAATAAATAAACAAAAGTTGACTCTCACCTCCTCTCTAAATTTCTTGATATTGTCACCTTTCTGCGAAAAATAAGAAAAGACAAGAAATCAGCAAATGTGGCAAAATGGAAACATGTTTTTCCATTTTGTGTACAATATTAATATGCGACCCAAAGAACGCTCCTGTGCATCGAATTAACAAATCCATAAATCGTAGACATCTATATTCACTGTTTAGACACATTTGCATGGTCTCACGCGCAATTCAAAGCCATTCTTAAGCCATAAAGGCCAGAACACCTTGCGTGCATAACCGTGTGATGGTCTGTGATTTTGCACTTTACGGCGTCAGGCCGTGCAGTCCAGAACCACATGCAACCAGAAAAATTAGCTGATCATAAAAGTACGATATCTGCGCTTTCCTTCCAGGCGCTTCCTTTGTTCAGATCGTGCCCATAATAAATAAATAATTCAACCCGCGCGCGAATAAAAGACTGTTCACCTTTCTTAAGCGTCAATCACGCGATACAACCAACAATCTGCGAGAGGCATAGATCCTCATGAGCCCCTGCTTAAGCGGGGGCTCATGAGGATCTATGCCTCTCGCTAGCCCAGTTCACCCTTGCTCCCCGGGCGATCAATTATTACCACGTGCGTTCAATCTAAAATCCTTTGTTGCACACGATACCGGTTCAAACACGACTCAATTTTTCTTCTTTTCTTTTTCATACAGAACAGCTCGCAGATTTCCTCTTGAAAGAAACAGTAGCAAAATTTCAGAAGGGAAGTGTGGAAACTCAAAACGCCGGTTGCCCGCAGCGGGAGGCCTTTTGTCTAAAATTCCTCCATCTGCATTTGGGCATCAAAGAATGGCCTCCGGACATGCGCGGCCAATTTCTGCAAAAATCAAATCTACAGGCACACACCTTGGCTGACGTCCTCAATAGTCCCCTTTATTTGCGGAACATATATTGAAACGAACCTAATTTGTCGTAGAAAAGACTGCATACATTGCTAATGATACTGCATAAAAGAACACGATCCTTTAAAGAAGATAAATTGAAATAAAACTGATTTGTCCAAGTAAAGTTTCTGAGACTGTCAAAAGCCCTGTGCAGCCGAAAGAGATACATTGCGATACGGGCTTTTCGCAGGTGTTAACACATGCGAGAAGTGCTGCATTCGGACACGCGGCTTTTCGCCGCGTATCCGAATGAGGCACGTCTCGAAAGAGTCAAAAGCCTGTCGCTGAACGTACACTGTGGTACACTGACTGATATGGGACCTTTGTTTTCAATCGAAGACAGAGGCTGCTAGGAATTAACAGGTAGGACCTCCGCTGTTTGCAGACCAGGAAATGCTTTGCTTGGCCATGCCGCGTAGGACGCCGACTGAAACGCGATCAACATTTGCTACATAAAGACCACGTAACCCTTGCATCTGCTCATGAAAATCTGTTCCATTTGCGGTTCTACGAATTTTAGAGATTTCATACGGTTCTGGGCGGCTGTGCTGGTTTGTGATTTTGGACCATACGGCTCCAGAGCTATAAGGCCCAAACTCGCGAAATTGTTCTTGATGAGGGCCGAGGTGGGCGGGGGGAGCATTTGCTCTCCCTACATTTGTTCCCAATTTCTGCTGTAACAAGATCCAGAGCAACCTTTCCCAAATTATCTTCCCTCAGGGTTCACACGAGTGCCACGCACTTTCAGCCTTCGCAGATGAAAACTGTGTGTATGCCATTATAGTTCCAAACTTCAGAGCAACATGAGCACCTTATATCCTGTCAGTGTGCTGGTCTGTGATTTTTGGACCTTACGGCCAAAGGCCGTAAGGTCCAAAATCACAGACCTGCACACAATACAGCGTGCACCGTCCCAGAGGCCAGACGAGCGCGCAACTCGTGAATGTGTTTTCAGGCCATGTTTTAAATTGCTTGCTGACAAATAGAAAAGACGCATTTTATAACTGAAGTGGCAATGCTATTAACTACAATGCTTGAAATAATGTGCCTACAGCCTCTAATTTCCCAACATTTCTCTGCAAGGCTCCAGACGAGCCAGCAATAAAGACTGAGAGAACGCGTGCTTGTTAAAGTTTGTAAATGTATAAATTGTAACGTAACCTTGTACATGTTTGTCTTTTTCTGACCGATTCGCGGAAAGTGTCTTGCTTGTTGAGAACGGGTAATGTGTGAGTGTGGTGGGGTGGGGTGGGGTGGATGGGGTGTGAGTGAGTGAGGCGTTCATAAATAGGGATACAGGTGCATTACTCCTGCTGCCCCCCCCCCACCCCCCCCACCCTCTAAAAAGCGTCCAATGTTACGAACTACAGGTTAAGAGTCCGAAATAGCTCAGGCGGTTAAGCGTCCGAGCAAGAGAGCGAAGGGAATCGCCGGGTCGTGGGTTCGAGTCCCCGTTCCGGCACCGGTAGCTGGACTCGCAATCCAGGGAAAAAAGACGGGTTTGTTGCACAGCATGTCCGTTGACAGTTCCTGGTAAATCAAAGTCGCACAGTTGTAGTGCGCCTGAATTGATCAGCGTTCAGTTCGTACTCCACAGGCCAATAGATTTCCCTGTCCCCCATAACCCGCCCGTCAGGGCCGTCCATTATCACTTCGGTGACGTGGACGTTAAACCCCGAACTAATCAACCAACCGAACTACAGGTAACACACGTTGATATAAATTCCATCAGTCTGATGAGGCAAACAGTGCCGATCTGCCACCGAGGGGAAATATTCACATGCGTCCCTGTGGCCGCAGGGACTCATGAGAACCTATGCCTCTTGTACAAACAGGACGAACGAACAGGGTTCATAAGAGTCTATGTCTCTTACGGATGGTAAGACTTGACAAGGCCCGTAAGTATCTCTCCCTCTCACGCATGGTCATGTAATACTAACCAGACAATAATCAACAACCGTAACGCGGAATCTGCTTGGTAAATTATGACCAGATGTTCAGAGCTAAACAGACGCGACAAGTTATGTGACGACCGCTGATGAGTTCATTCAATGACGTGCACAGTGTATAAAAGTCTGCGTAGTGTTGGTGCTGAGCTTGTGCTTGGCCATAAAAACTGATTCCTCCTATCTGGCAAACACAACTGATATAAATGTTCAGTTATTGATGATGATGATGATGATGATGATGATGATGATGATAATAATAATTTTATTCGTAAAGAGTGATGAGCAAGTTACATTCGATGAGTAAAGATTGCGTGCAATTTTACGTTTACCTTTTACTGTTGTACAAAGACGGATACTTCAACTTTCCACTGTTACGGCGAGTCGTGAAATATCAACATTGTGTTTCTGCATTTTCCAGCTGTGTTGTGCTTGTCAATTTCTTGCAGTGACGGGGTTAACCTTTGGCTGTCAGTAGCGCTTTTTGTCGAGGTGATTCCTGTCGGAATCACCTCGCCAAAAAGCGCTAATGACAGCCAAAGGGTTCTTCTTCAAGTATAGTAATCCCTCTTTAACTCATTCTACCCCAACACCGAAATCCCCAAATTTTGCCGTTGTTCTCTGAAGACTGCATTGCAGTGCAGGACACAGATCGACCATGATAGTTCAAGGGTGATGCCAGAATAGCTTGGCGCCCATAGGCGCCAAGCTATTCTGGCATCACCCTTGAACAATCATGGTCGATCCTTATCTTGCTCTGGTATGTCTGGGGTAGAATGAGTTAAAAAGAATTGTGCTGCGAAGTTTCATTAGTTTAATGAATTGCTGTACCTTAATTAAGGGTCTGTACACGTGTTTCCCTCGCCAGTATGAATGTAACGTGTGTAATCCAAGTCCGTAAGCATCTTATGTTTGTAACATTCTCTCTCTTGGCTTGACTTCGCGAACGAAGATTTTATAGGAGTTGCCCACGACGTCTGCAGGCTTGTTCGTGGCTGCGGAGGCCAATCCGAGACAGGCAGGTTCGACCGCAGTGGCTGCAGGGGAAGGTATGGCCAGGGTTCTGAGCTGCGGCATCTCTGTTTTTTTCTCCTGAGCCGCTTGTCCTTAAGGCTAGCTCTGTGAGAGTCCTCAAAGGAGACAGCTGCCTTGTAAATGGTGGAGCGCCAGGTGTCACGGTCCGCAGCAAGCGAAGACCACTGGTGGTGGTCGATTTGGCAGGCACTAAGTGACTTCTTGAGACAGTCTTTGTATCTCTTCTTTGGTGCCCCTCTGTCACGGTGTCCAGTAGCAAGCTCGCCGAACAGGGTGATCTTTGGTAGGCGATGATCCTCCATCCTGGAGACATGCCCCACCCAGCGGAGCTGTGTCCGCAGCAGCAAAGCCTCGATGCTCACAGTTTCAGCCTGTTCAAGGACCTCGACGTTGGTGACATAGTCACTCCAGTGAATGCCCAGGATGGTACGCAGGCAGCGCTGGTGGAAGCGTTCGAGGAGTCGTAGTTGGCTGCGGTAGAGGGCCCAGGACTCGGAACCATACAGCAGGGTGGTGAGGACCACAGCTCTGTACACGCTGATCTTGGTGCCTGTTTTCAGCTGTTGATTGTGCCACACCCGCTTGAAAAGTCGCCCGAAAGCGCTGTTTGCTTTTGCCAGCCTGCTGTCAAGCTCCCTGTCCAGCTTGGCGTCCGACGTGATAATGCAGCCAAGGTAAGTAAACTGGTGCACTGACTTTAGTTCAGACTCGCCAATGGTGATGTGAGGAGGGTGTCTTGGGTGCCGGCTGATGGAGGACCTCTGTCTTTTTCAGACTGACCTCGAGTCCAAAGAGCTGGGCAGCATCTGCGAAGCAAGACGTGATGCGCTGCAGGGCTCTCTCTGTGTGTGCAACGAGGGCAGCATCATCAGCAAAAAGCAGCTCACGAATCAGTTGGTCTAGGGTTTTCGTGTGGGCCTGCAGTCGTCTGAGGTTGAACAGGCTGCCATCGAGACGATACCTTATGTACACTGCATCGTCATCATCGAGGTCCACTGTGGCCTGCTTCAACATCATGCTAAAAAAGATGGTGAAGAGGGTCGGTGCCAGCACGCAGCCCTGCTTTACGCCGTTGAGAATAGGGAATGGTTCCGAGAGGTCATTGTTGAGTCTGACCTGGCCTTGCTGGTCCTCGTGTAGCTGGACAATCATGTTGAGGAACTTTGGGGGACAGCCAAGTCGCTCCAGGATCTGCCACATGCCTTGCCTGCTCACAGTGTCGAACGCTTTTGTTAGGTAGACAAATGTTACGTACAGACCTTTGTTCTGCTCGCGGCACTTCTCCTGTAGCTGTCTCAGCACAAAGACCATATCGGTGGTGCTCCTGTTTGCTCTGAAGCCACACTGGCCCTCTGGGAGTTGGTCTTCAGCGATGGCAGGTACCAGCCGATTCAGGAGCAGCCTTGCAAGGATTTTCCCAGCAATGGACAGCAGGGTAATTCCCCGATAGTTGGAACAGTCAGACTTCTCGCCTTTGTTCTTGTACAGGGTGATAACGACTGCATCACGGAGATCTTTTGGTAGTGTTCCCAGCAGCAGAGAAAGAGGTCATGGAGCTTGTTGTGCAGTGCTGTGCCTCCATGTTTCCAGATCTCTGGTGGTATTCCATCGATGCCTGCTGCTTTGCCACTCTTGAGCTGGTGGATGGCTGTGAGGGTCTCTTCAGCGGTGGGCGGTTCGTCCAACTCAACCTTTACTGGGAGGTGTGGGATTTGTAGGACGACTGCTTCTTGAACAGTGCGCTCAGCGCTGAAGAGGCTCTGAAAGTATTCCGACCAGCGGTTCAAGATGGAGGTATTATCTGTGAGGAGTGCCTGGCCATTCGCGCTTCGCAGAGGACTTTGTACCAGGTGCCTGGGGCCATACACTGCTTTCAGTGCTTCGTAGAAGCCCCTGTAGTCACCATTGTCAGCACAAAGCTGGGTCCTCTGTGCAAGTCTGGTCCACCACTCATTCTGGAGATCTCTGAGCTTGCGCTGGAGACTGCTGCAGACGAGGCGGAAGGCAGACTTCTTCACAGGGCAGGAAGGCTGGGCTAGGTGGGCCTGATGTGCGGCTCTTTTTTTTGCTAGGTGTTCCTGGATCTATACATCGTTTTCGTCAAACCAGTCTTTGTTCTTCTTTCTGGCGAAACCCAAGACTTCTGCAGAGGATTTTGCAATAGCAGTTTTCAGTTGTTCCCAAAGTGTTTCAGGGGAGGAGTCTACTGGGTCCGCTGTGTCTTTGAGCCTGCGCTG
Source organism: Semisulcospira habei (assembly GCA_036245525.1). NCBI lineage: Eukaryota > Metazoa > Mollusca > Gastropoda > Semisulcospiridae > Semisulcospira > Semisulcospira habei. The sequence continues at coordinate 281,840,204 of BTPG01000001.1, forward strand.
TAAATCTGTCTGAAAGGCAGCTTTCACATCGTCACGCTGAAGGCTGGCAACATCAAGCTTTTTCTTGGGGGGCCCCCATTTCTTGGGTTTTGGCTTCAAGTGGAGCCTGAGTTTGCAGCGGACAAGGCGGTGGTCAGTGTGGCACTCTGCGCTGGGCATCACTCTGGTGAGGAGGACGTCACTGCGGTCCCTCTGACGCACTAGGACATAGTCGATAAGGTGCCAGTGTTTGGAGCGAGGATGCATCCAGGTGGTCTTTCGACTGTCCTTTTGCTGAAAAGTAGTGTTGGTGATGACCAGTTGCTGCTCCGCACAGAACTCCAACAGTAGGCGGCCATTGTCATTGCAGTTCCCCACGCCATGCTTGCCGAGGACTCCTTTCCAGGCTTCAGAGTCCTGGCCCACTCTGGCGTTGAAGTCGCCAAGGATGACGACTTTGTCGTCTGCAGGGGTACTCTGTAGGAGGCTGCGCAGGTCAGTGTAAAACTTGTCCTTTTCAGCAGGCTCTGCCAGGAGGGTTGGGGAGTACACACTGAGAAGGGTGACGTGCTGCTGGTGTCTCAGTGGGAGGCGCATGGACATGATGCGGTCTGAGTGGCCCGTTGGTAGGTTTTCCAGCTTAGTCGCAATGGATGTCTTGACCATGAAACCCACGCCTGAAAGCCATCTTTCTGATGCAGGCCTGCCTGACCAGTAGAGGGTGTACCCAGCACCAAGTTCTTGGAGGCTGCCTTCGTCCGGAAGGCGTACTTCGCTGAGCGCGGCGATGTCGATGTTTAACCTCCGCAATTCATGGGCAACATTCAGGGCAGCGAGAAATATATATCACCCGCAGCAACACCCCAACTTACTATACTTACTGTATACGCGCGCTCTAGCGGCGTATAGTCCGAAATAGCTCAGGCGGTTAAACGTCGGAGCAGGAGAGCGAAGGGAATCGCCGGGTCGTGGGTTCGAATCCCGTCGCGGCCCCGGTAGCTGGACTCACAATCCAGGGGGGAAAAAACGGATTTGTTCAATAGCATGTCCGTTGAAAGGTCCTGGTAAATCAAAGTGGCACAGTTGGAGTGCGCCTGAGTTGATCAGTGTTCAGGTCGTACTCCATAGGCAATAGATTTCCCTGTCCCCACTACCCGCCCGTCAGGGCCGTCCATGATCACCTCGGTGCTGTGGACGGTAAACCCGAACTAACCAACCAACCTCTAGCGGCGTGTCCTACAGCTTGGCAACTCTTTCGGTCTACGAGATTTCGCGGCGTCCGACACACAGTAAAGAAACGAATCCGTCACTGGGCCAATCGCCGGCCTCCCGGCTGTCACAGCTATCACGTCGTCGCGGCGGCATTTGTAAACTCTACCCCAATCTAACAGCCGTTTAACACGCTAACGAAACGGGGATGGAGATAAAACCATCCCCTCAGCTAAAGCCCCCTTTTAGCCGATGTTAAAAAGCACAGATGCTCATGAGCCAAAACCCACTGCGTTCCAGTGTGTCAGAATTTGGATCTAAATTTCATGCGTCGTATAAAACATAGATGCTCATGAGCCGATTTTCGTGCAAGAAACACAGATGATCACGAGTCAAACCAAATTCCATCTATAAATAAGAAGCATCGACTCTAATTAGCTCCTATTGTTGCGCTACGAAAAGGGGGAAAAATAAAATACTTATAACTGACACGAGTTACTCCAAGAAACTCCACCTGCAGGAGATATACATTATCATTTGCCCCTGCAAGAATGCATGGGCTGATGACACTCTATGCCTCGTGTTCTTACAGTGGAAGAGGCCTCCAATATTTGTCATTTTAACCGTGCGATTTCCAACTACTAAAAAATAGAGACTGCATCCACGGCCTCGTGAAACTGTACTGCTCTTCCTGACCCCAAAATGTAGCGACAGATCTTGAGACCTCTTTCTCATCTTTGCTCCACAGAGAGAGATAGTTTGGGGCTTGAGTCTAAGACTATAAAACCACGGCACGAACGGCATGGCAGCGGCAGAGATAACTATTTTGCCTTCCAGACCCAAGATAGCCAACAATTTATATCCATCGCAAAATTTCACAAACAACTTCCGAAGAAAAATGAACACGATAGCTCAAGGGTACCGCCAAATCAGCTTGGCGCCCTCCGAGCGCCAAGCTGATTTGGCGGTATCCTTGAGCCATCGTGGATGACCAAAATTCAAAAGTTGGCGTTAGGGATGTAAAAGGTACGGGCGCAAGGGGTATCGGGAAAAATCGGCCCCAACCGTCAACGCTTTGACATCTCCCGCCGTGATAGCGGGCAGGTAACTCCGAACGCCTGCGGCGGGCACAGACAAGACTTGTCGACTCCTTCCGAAGGAGAAAAAAATATCTATTCTAGAGTTGTCTTCAAATGCACTGTTTTTTTTAAAAAATTAATTTGTTCCGATTACGCATACATACGCATAGAAAGAAGTTAGTTTCCTCTGAAGACAGAGTTACAGTCGGACATGATAGGATAAGATATGCAGATCGAGCATGATAGTTCAAGAGTAGTGCCAGAACAGCTTGGCGCCTACAGGCGCCAAGCTGTTTTGGCACCACCCTTGAACTATCATGCTCGATCTGCAAAACTTATTGTATGATAGGCACAGTGCAATGGCCTTAACTCTTTTCACTTCACGTGTCGACAACTATTTGCAAGAAACTTTTTTTTTTTTTTTAAAGTGATAAATAATTAAAACAACTCTGATCAGTAGACTGTGTTGTTTGGTAATTATAAGCACCGTCGTGACATGGTCTTAGTCGCCTGCTCGGCTTTAAACCCAAATACACGTAACTAACTTGTTAATTAGAAGCAGAATAAACAAAACTGATCTGCGTACAGGGCTGTGATAATTTTACCTTACGTCTTAGCCCTAAGGTCGAAAATCACAGACGAACACTCAACAATAGACAACACAAAGGTGGTTTGTAACCTAATTCGACTCTGTTTATTATTGAAAGGTTTGTGGTTTTAAAAAAAAGGTGCAACTTTAAATACGTTGTTTTCACGTCAAAGGCCTATTGACGTTAAGAGGCTATTAAAGTACCATTACGCATAAATCTGTTAAAACAGATTTCAGCACCAATTGTGTTTGTCATGCCTTGTCGACATACCTAATGACCTTTGGACACGCAGTTTGGACACGCAGCAAAAGCACACGTTTAATCGCGCTTTTTTTTTTAAATTTTTTTTATTATGCTTTGCTGTTAGCGTGTCAGTATATTTTTAGCTGTTTCTCGCACTGATAGCGTTGTATTTCTAGAACGGAGTGGAGTCATTGTCAGGTTACTTGATATAAAGACGACGTGTGCTGAACTGGATTGTCCTGTGTCTAAATGAACCACATCTAGACCTGTATGTAGCGTTTCGTAACCATCTGTTACAGAAGTGTGTTTTAAAACAGTTGTGGCAGTAGTGGGCCTTTAAGACATTGTAAACTGCATGTGCTCGCACTAAATAAACAAACAGGCCAGTATTGCTTCGTTGGCAGAGAATTTTGTTCTCAGTCTAAAATTCAAAACCTCCAGTCATTATCAATTAGTTCGGATACGACTTAGTTATGGATCTCAAACTCGAAAAATGTGCACATAATAGGCTTTCCCATCAAAGGCGAAACAAGATAAAGTTAAGTCCACTTTTGTGAAAAGCGAAATTTTCATGGTAATACAAAGAAAATGTCGCTTTTCACACAAATTAACTTTTTGGCTACCTAAAGAAGGAAATTAGAAAACAAACTATTTTTACGTTCGTAGATAACTAATGTCGGTCTAGAACTAGAAACCTTCAGACAGTATAACTGATACCACGTGCTTCGACTTAAAAATGCTCAAACTGCAAGAAAAAAAAATCACAAAAGATTCGGGTAAGCTACGAGAAAAAAGCACTTGCAAGGGAGAGAACTGTGCATCGCACAGTTCTCTTCCTTGCATGTGATTTTTTCCCCGTGCACAACTGTCTCCTTTATCAATAGTTTTCTCTTCCTGGAGTATAACCGCTAGCAATCACTCTTTGTTTTAATTTCCCGAACACTTCATCTAGTGACACTTATTCAGGCATGAAAAGGCAAATAATAGACCAAAACTCCGTAAACGAAAATCAGTTCAGAAAATCCCTTTAATGCACTCTACACAGCTGTTAACAGCCAAGAGAACATCGATCAGAAAATTGAATGAACTCTTAAAAGCACAATTTTTGTTTCAAGACTTTATTTAACCTTTCAACAACTACCAAAAAACGGATTCATTCAAAGCACTTTATACAGTAGTTAACTGCAAAAAGAAAACAAGAATAAGAAAAGTCAACAAACTTTTTAAGCAGCACACAATTTTTCTAAATACTTCATTTAACATTTAAACAACTACAAAAACTAACAGAAAAAAAGCCATTAAAATTCATAAGTGACCGAAAAAGAAAAAATTAAACGCGTTTACCCCACTTACTCTTGCACTGTAAAAGAATACTTAGAAGTCAAGTACGTGGCTGTTTCCCTTCCGGCGCAAAATGACAAAATAGGTCACTTGATAGAATAGTACGCTTCACCTAAATCACACTGAGATTAAAAGCTTCAAGTTTGTACACTGCCATATGCACGCTACATTATAGTACTTACAGGAAAGGATATAGACCAATGGTTTTAGTTCAAGGGTGGTGCCAGAATAGCTTGGCGCCTAGAGAAGCCAAGTTATTCTGGCACTACCCTTGAACTATTTTAGTCAAACTTATTTCATACACTGGTGTATTCTGAATGATGTGGGTTAACTGGTCAGCATAGTCTCTCACGGCTGAAAATCAAGGTAGCAGTACCCTGGGCCACGCAGAGTTTCACAGTCGTTCCTCACGGCTCAAAATGTACTTAGCAGAACCCTTGGCCTTTCAGAATTTCATAGTCGGTCCCCACGGCTCAAAAATCAACCTAGAAGTGCCATGGGCCTTTGAGTGTTGCACAGTCGTTCCTCACGGCTCAAAATTAACTTTGGGCCTTTCAGACTTTCATACATTCCTCGCGGCTCAAAAAATTGACTTAGTAGTGCCATAACATTTACCATACAATGTGCGCAGAGAATACGGGGACATTTCATTAAAAAAAAAATTTCAGTATTTCAGTATTTCATACAACACCATGATAGTTCAAGGGTGGTGCCAAAATAGCTTGGCGCCTTTAGGCGCCACGCTCTTTTGGCACCACCCTTGAATTATCATGCTCGATCAGTCTCCCGAACTGGTAAGCAGTTCTCTGACACTAAGTTCATTTTTCTTTTGGTGGGGAGGAGAGGGGGGGGGGGGGGGGTGAAGTTTCGGCCTGGAGACTCTATGAGTTACATCATTCTAGATGTCTAGCATCCGGCAGCACGAATTCGGCTCCACCATCCGAATGCATCAAGTCTTGAATGTGTTAAACGCGCGTCGATGTCTCCACAAGGGGGACCGAAAATATAATTTTTTTTTTTTTTTTTAAAGTCCAGAGTAGCTCATTAAGACTATTCACTTCCTTCGTGTCTGCACTTTTGAAAATGTCTCGCAAAGCTTAGGCTTACAACCCTGCGGACTTCTGTCACTGAGAAAAATACGAGCCGATTTAATGTCTGCTGGCAAGAGGCCAATGTTCTGAGAAGACCATGCGGCTGCAGGTCTCATTAAACTCTGTGCCTCCAGCAGACTGAAGCTAGCATTTTGCTGAAAGGCAGTCGGTTTGTGTGCCACTACACTTAGCGGGTGTCCTCCCCCATGCAGACAGACTTACTCGGGGAGTGAGCCACAAGTACACTGCTTTTCAAATGAGATGATGAGCATCTCATTTGAATAGAAGTGTACTTGTGGTTACAGTCCTCAAGCGGGCTGCAAGTACACCACAAATGCACATCTGTTCAAATTAGATGCTTAACTCATTCAGCCCGACGGCCGAATTTCCCAAATTTTGGAGGCGTCATCTAATGACTATGCACCCGTTGCAGGAGATGGATCGACCATGATAATTAAATAATAATAATAATAATAATAATAATAATAATAATACCGTTATTATATAGGCGCTTTTTCTCAATTTTTGGGCAAATCGACTCAAAGCGCCGCGAACTGAAACCCAGCACGCACACTCACGTAACAAGCACGGATTTACGCCGTTTAAGACAAACACAGTACAAGACAGACGAAGGGCCAGTTCAGCTACTGAAGTTACAGAGATTTTTGATCGCTTGTATTTGAAATTTGTAAAGTGGCCTGAAACCGGTACCAAAGTGTGGGAGGTGGGGGGGATGGGTGGGGGGTGGAAGAACCGGAGTACCCGGAGAAAGAACCCCCGCCGATAAGCGCCAAGCTAATCTGGCACTACCCTTGAATTATCAAGGTCGACCCATCTCCTGCTGTAGTGCGTCAGGGCTGAACGGGTTAAATCTCCTGAAATAAGTTGCTAAAACCATACATTTGAACAGAAGCGTACGCGTGGTGCACTCCTCTAGTAGGTCTATCTGGGGAGTTCCCAGTCAACCCGCTCTCGGTTCAGGCAATTTTGTCATAATTCTCACCAATTTTTTGTAGCATAGCTCGAGAAACCCTGAAACGCTAACGTTATTCCCCCTCAGTAATTCTACAGTATAGAGCATCTTTGTGTGCGTGCGTGCGTGCGCGCGCGCGCGCGTGCGTGCGTGCGTGCGTGCGTGCGTGCGTGCGTGCGTGCGTGCGTGCGTGTGTGTGTGTGTGTGTGTGTGTGTGTGTGTGTGTGTGTGTGTGTGTTTTCCCTTCTGTAGTACAAAAACGTCTGCGGTAATGATGACGAGATGCAACAAGCTTTCATCCTGTAATTTACTACAGACGAAGACACTTGTTTTGGACAAGGATCATTAGCAAACTTCCATCATCTTCCATAATCAGGACAAAACTGGCTAGAGAGCTGTGCTCAGGTGTAATCATGGGCTTGAGGTTTTTGTATTTGCTCTCCGATCGCAGTCAGTATGTCAAGGCATTTTCCCTCCCTGCGATCTCGTGATTGTTAACTCATTCGCGGCCAGCCACATCCAGATGCGGCTGGCCGCGAATGAGTTAAACTGGTAACCCTCTGGCTGTCGGTAGCGGGTTTTGTCGCGATGATTCCTGCAGGAATCATCGCGACAAAACCCGCTACCGATTGCCAAAGGGTTAATCCAAAGGTACTCTTAAAGGCGACCCCTATTATACGAGGTCATCTGTGAAGAATACGCCCAAAACACACTTTTTCAGTAAAGTACATAACAAACCTGTGAAAGCAGAAGACAGAACATCCATTTTTGTGAAAAACGAGATTTTCATTGTATTACAAGGAAAATCTCGCTTTTCACAAAAATGGACATGCTGTCTTTTTCCTTAGAGAGATTTTCTCTAACGCGACATTTTTTTCACGTCTAAAATGGCGCGTCTTATTTTTAGAAAAAAAAAAAAAAGAAAGAAAGAAGACAAGACACTGACCTTTCCTATGATGCTTCCAACTTCCTGCAACACAGAAAAATAGAAGCAAACAATTAGAAACGTTTTTAACTCATTCATCTCCGACACGCCACGGCAAGACACGGATCGAGCGTGATAGTTCAAGGGTTGTGCCAAAATAGCTTGGCGCCCATAGGCGCCAAGCTATTCTGGCACAACCCTTGAACTATCACGCTCGATCTGTTTCCAGAAGTGTAATACTGACAGTCTTCAGGGGGCAACTTCGAAATCTGCGGATTTCGGTCCTGGAGCAGAATGTGTTAAATTACATTATTATTCCCGAAAGGAAATCAATTACCGTCCTGAGAAGGCAAAAAAAGCCAGCAAATTCATTTTTTGGGGGGGTGAAAAACTACATTTCACTGTGACACAATCAAAATGTAGCGAGTGACTAAAACAAAAACAAAAACAAACAAATAAACAAATGTCTTTAGTATTTACAGCACAACATGCTACCATAATTTTATACAGTATAATTAAACACAACGGTGGGACAAACACACTTTCGTAGGGGTGAGTGGGGGTGAAGGGGCGGGGAAACGGGGGGGGGGGGGGGGGGGGGGAGGGGGGGGGGGGGGGGGGGGGGAGGGGGGGGTGGGGGGTGGGTGGGAGGGTGTGCCTGGAAAAAAATCTGCTTTGGTAATTTGCTAATTTTAACATTTAACACATTCGGGACGTGCTGGATGCGGCATGTTTGGAATGAGTTAAATAAACACTAGTGTAGCTATAATATAGTTCAAGGGTAGTGCCGGATTAGCTTGGCGCCTGGAAAGGCGCCAAGCCAATCTGGCACTGCCATCGAACTAGGCCGTGGTCGATCCATCGCACGCAAGTGGTCAAGGACATCAGTAAACTGAAACAGTATTTGTCCTAGAGTAGAAAGTGGTTAAGAGTTGAGGTCGACACGCTCTTAAGCCTGGCATTTAAATTGAAATTGCGGTTTGACATTATTAGTGTCGTTAGGTGGGCTTGGGGGGGGGAGAGAGAGAGAGAGAGAGAGAGAGAGAGAGAGAGAGAGAGAGAGAGAGAGAGAGAGAGAGAGAGAGAGAGAGAGAGAGAGAGAGAGAGAGAGAGAGAGAGAGATTGTTTTTGACACATTCAATTTTGACACATTACAATATGGCATAGACAGAGCATGAAAGTTCAAGGCGCCTGGCCATTCTGGCACCACCCGGCTTAAACTATCATATACCTTGAGACTTGACGTCTTAACTCATTCTAGACACAAGCACGCCTCCAATATGTTAACAGGTTGTTGTGTATAGACAATAATACATGCATTTTAAAATTAGAGATATTGAAATCTTTTTCGTTTAAAAAAAAATTCTATTCTAAAATTGGTGACACTGAAATCCTTTTACACTACATTAAAGGCAAAAAACACCCATTTTTGAGTGACTTAACCGGTTGTTGTGGATAATTATACACTAATACAGGTCCATTCTAAAATTGGTGATATTATAATCTTTTTCATTTTTTTTTTTATTTCTTTTCTTTTCAATCTGAAATTGGTGACATTCTATTTTTTGTTCCATGTTTAAATTCTGATTTGAATCGTAGTTTTTTTTCTCACAGTTTACCATGAAATTTAAATTATCCCCGAGAAAACATCACTGTCATGAAAATTCCGATTTTATCGAATTCCTGTCCAGCTTCTTCTTAAAAGTAAACATCGGATACCAATAAACGTCCACTTTCAAACAGACGTGCACCCAAAACTGCAGCAAATTGTGGCCTTTACCTCTTCACGGCCGAACAGCACCCAAACGCAAGAGATATTATCTTCATGAGCCCCAGTTGCATCAGTTTAACCCCTTCACTGCAAGTGCACAGCCAAAATCGCCCAATATGCAAGAAATGCGGATCCTCATGAGCCCAAACCGCAACTATTGGCTTAACCCTTTCAGTGCCGGCGCACAGCCGAAAACAGCCCACACGCGACACAGTACTGATCCGCATGAGACCCAAAAGCAGCGAATTGCTGAAAGTACCATTACACATGAATCTGAAGACATATTTCTGCACCATTTATGTTTGTTATGTCTTGCATTACGCGGTATGGGTCTCTGGCATTTAGGCGTTTTCGTCTGCGCCCTGGCAGTGAAGTGGTTAGTTAAGCGGTTAGCGTGGCAATTAGAGCCCATAAGGATCTGCATCTCTTGCCGTTGGGCGTTTTCGGCTGTACACTGGCGTTGAAAGGGTTAAGCGGGTAGCTGCATGTGGGGCTCATGAGGATCTATTTCTCTTGCATACTGGGCGTTTTCGGCTGTGCACTGGCAGTGGAGGTGCTGAAGGCCCACTACCGCCGTAACTGTTCGAAGACACACTTCTGTAACAATCGGTTACGAAACGCTAGACACAGGTCTAGTTATGGTTCATTTAGACACAGGACAATCCAGTTTAGCACACGTCGTCTTAACCCATATCATACTGAGGCTAAAGCTTCACATTTGTACACTGCCATATGCAAGCTACATTATTATGCTTACAGATAAGGATATAGACCAATGGCTTTAGTTCAAGGGTGGTGCCAGAATAGCTTGGCGCCAAACTATTCTGGCACTACCCTTGAACTATTTTAGTCAAACTTATTTCACACACTGGTGTATTCCGAATGATAAGGGTTAATATCAAATAACCTGACAGATTCTGTGCATCTTGGACCTTACGACCAGAGACTGAGTAGGCCGGCCAATCCTTTCTCATTTGCAAGAGGCATCGATCCTCATGTGCACCCGCATATGCGGGGGCTCATGAGGATCGATGCCTCTTGCTGGTGTCATGTATATCCGTGTGCCTCAGGGCAGACTCGGGTCACTAACAATCTGCGATGATTTCCGAGGCCCCGTCTCTAAAGGCTGACAGGGAACCGCTTAACTCTTTCAACCCGACGGCCGTATTTCCCATGCACCAGTTGCAGGGGATGGATCGACCATGATAATTCAAGGGTAGTGCCAGATTAGCTTGGCGCCGACAGGCGCCAAGCTAATCTGGCACTACCCTTGAAATATCATGGTCGACCCAACTCCTGCTGTAGTGCGTCACGGCTGAATGGGTTAAGGATGACATGGTATGGAGGTTACGGGATCCCGGCTTCTTTCAATTCACGAAAAAAGAAAGTGAAGATATCTGAGTTAAAAACGAAACTCCGAAAGCAAACAAGAAATTTTAGGGACAAATTTGAACAAACATTATCTTCTGCAAAAAGCTTAACTAGCATTATTTTGGGTCATTTCTTCATGAACTCAAGCGACGAAAAGGAATAATGTGAAAATAAGGGGGAAAAACCCTCGAGAAATCCAAAGCAAACCAAAAATGTTTGGACGCATTTCAACAAACATTATCTTCCATTCAAAGGTATAAATAGTATTATTCTGGATCATTTCTTATTCAAACGACAAAAAGGTAAAAAAAAAAAAAAAAAAAAAAAGAATAAATGAGTCAAAATTAAAAACCCAAAAGACGAGAACTCCAAAGCAAACTAAAAATCCTCGGACAAATTTGGACAAACATTAATGTTACCTAAAAAGTATGACAAGCATTATTTTGGATCAGAATGAAGGGCAGGCAATTCCCGCAGAGTGTCAATTAAACATGGGGCAACTGATTTTACGCTCTGAGAACATAAACATCTTCCTAAAATTCCCCCTTTTTCCGCAACCAATGTCCTTAACTCATTCAGCCCTGACGCACTACAGCAGGAGATGGATCGACCATGATAAGTCAAGGGTAGTAGCTTGGCGCCTGTCGGCACCAAGCTAATCTGGCGCTACCCTTGAATTATCATGGTCGATCCATCTCCTGCAACAGGCGCATATTCGTTAGATGACGCCTCCAAAATTTGGGAAATACGTGCGCCGGGCTGAATGAGTGAAACTGAAAATTGTAGGAAGCGTGGGCCTTCAAAGAGATAACACAACAGTGTGAGCAAACTGTGACCACGAATGAACTCGTCCCTCTCTGGGAAATTAACCCCTCCACTGCGAGGTGACACAGATTGTGTTTTTGACATCATCCAACGTAATCTTAAAGATCCCTGAACGTCAAAGGAATTATTGAAACAAAGCGGTTTAACAAGAAGCATAGATCCTCATGAGCCCCCGCATTCGCGGGGGCTCATGAGGCTCTATGCCTCTTGCAACTAGATCGGGTTCTCTTTTTCTTGGCAGTGAAGGGGGTTAACGGATCCTCGATCGTGCAAGCCGAATTTCCAATGTCACACCTCAAAATACACAGAGATGTGCACGTCATCGTGCGCGACAGGTCACCTACGTTAATTCATTTCCCCAAAGTTATATATTAAAAAGGACAAATCGCTTGATCCATACAGTCAGGTACGTACTACTTAAAACAGATGGCAAGACAGCCTAAAGCCCCAACATCCCCAATAATAATAATAAAATAAAAAATAAATATATACATAAATAAAATAAATAAATAATAAAAATTATAAATTGAAAAAAATCCCGTCTCAACTATGCCAACTATCCAGAAGACTCGTGCAAAAACAGATATCGAGGTATCGTCACATTTTCAGTGCGGAGCACACAACTACACCCTCCCACAGCCCCCCCCCCCCCGCCCCCATCTCCCGCCCCCTCCCTTCTTTCAGCCAAATGCTCATATTCATAACATAGCCACTTACACACGCGGTAAACTCTTCTAGAAACAAACAATTCGGGACCAGTCTTGTCTTAACTACCCTTCCCCCTGCCTGCGTTCCTGATAAACGCTTTGCTTCAAAGCACCCTGCAGCTTGTGTTGATTCTTGAAACCTCCTGCACCTACTTTGTGTGACGAACACTAATGTAAATGGGCTACCAATTGGGGCCAAATATTCATAAGTCAAAACGCTTTTTTGAGCCACTTCCTCAGTGCATCAACCCCCCCCCCCCCCCTTCCAAAAAAAAAAAGAAAAAAAGAAAAAGAAGAAGAAAAGTTTGATAATGATATGCAAACTACTTCCCCCTTCCCCTCCCTCTTGCTAATCACCTGGAACCAGTTGCATGAGTGAACTTAGTCCTGCACCAGCCACTAAGCAGGGTGCTCCGCTATAGCGACGCACCTTGCTTAATGGCTGATGCAGGACTAAGCTCGCTCATGCAAATGACCTCTGCTGTTATCGAAGATTATATTTATGTACATGAGGCAAGCAAGAGGAGGAGATCATCAGTTCATATTATTTAGTGCCCCCAGACCCTCCTCACCCCCCCCCCCCCCCCCCCCGCCCCATCCCAAAAGATTCATGAAGATATATATATATATACCTCTTGCTGACAGACCGTTTTCTAAACTCCAAATTTCTGAACCTTTTGGCTGTTCGTAGCGGTTTTTGTCGCGATGATTTCGACAGGAATCATCGCGACAAAAACCGCTACCGACAACCAAAGGTTAGTTTAGTATCTATGACATTGACAACGCTCAATCAGAATCTACGCATCCTCTCTCAGGTGAGGCGGACCATGATTCCATATTCCATGTCTGTTAACATCTTTGGCACTCAAGCGCTAACGCGAAAATAGGCCCTCTTTCATTAGCTGTGGATATGGTGCCAAGCCGATGGTATACGTGTGATAATGTTTGTGTGCTTGCTGATCCAAAGTAAACACTTATCTTTCATTTTTTGTTATTCTGTATGTTTAGTGTCAATATCAGAGCAAAAGAGAAGGCTAAAAAGATGGAAAAAGGAAAGAAGGCGAAGAAGCAGAAGAGGAAAATAGAACTGACTAAGGAAAACGTGGGGAGAGGGGGAGAGGGGGGAGGGGAGGGGAGGAGAAAAGCAACCGTGTGATAGCATTATTAAATCTTTCAAAGTATCTTTCAGTGTAATAAACCTTTATAGTTTAAAACAACGACAAACAAATACACATCCAGGGCAAAACAAAACAAATAAACAAACAAACGCCATCACACTGAAAAACCAGACAAAGGCAACCAGACACAATCAAAGACAACCAGACAAAAAAATGCCGCAATGAAACAACGAACAACTGCACGGACAAACGATGGCAAGAATAAGGATGAGAGCAATGAAAATACGTTAACGAAGAAACGAAAGAGAGATAATACACTGGTGATTTGATGCAGCGCCATCTTGCGGCGGCCAGTAAGAAACTCATTGTGAACAATGTACTCTTATTTTTCAATGGTATAAGCCATTGGTTACAGGATCAGTTTTCAAACTTGCACAGGCAGGTTGGAAAACTGGTGCTGTAACCAACCAAGGTATAGCGAAGCATCAAACTAACAAGTGTGGGACATCTGGTTATTACATCCAAAACGTGCATCACTTTGCAGCTGGATCAACAGCTAAATAGTATTGCGACCAAGCAGACACTACGAACAATTATGCGAAATTGAGGTGGGGCGCCAATTAGCGGACCATCACAAGAGATACCATAGTGCACCTTGAAGTATTGGAAAACAAACTGAGATGTGTGTTCCAATCTTTTACCAAGATTATAAGTTACAGCCTTGGGTCTACGATGGTAATGCCCAGAACGACAGACCCTCACACTATTTCCGACGCACTTATTATACAAACTGACGCAACTGAACGTGCGTCACTAAATACTTATGAATCGGATGAATATGACACCCCAAAACAATGCATGCAGAAATAATTTTCGCGGAAGCGCACTTTCAGCTGCACGCACATGCCAGCACTTTGCCAGCCAAAAACAGTCCATAATCCAAGACCCTTCCATCTGCAAGAAGCATAGATTCTCATGAGCCCCTGCAACGCAGGGCTCATAAGAATCTATGCCCCTTGCAGAAATAAATCAGCTCCATCTGTGTCCCCAGAGTGTTTTCTGCGGCTGCGGGTAAGACTTAACCAGCTCCACCTGCGCATTTTTTTTTTCGACAATTATTTTTTAAGACATTCTACGTCAGCGTGAAGCAAGTTTTAACTCAGGCATAACGCCGACCCGAGGCACCGGATGAAAAGCTGATAATCCACCACTTACAACCTCCCATAACCGGTTTAACTCCCTTGACTGCTACTGACGACACAGCTCGGCGGAGAAGACGCGTAGTTACGTAGTTAGGTCATGACGTAGTTACGCGTCTTTTCCGCAGAGCGGTATATCGTGTGAGTGGCATTAAACGGGCTGATATAGAGATACCCTACTGACCCGTCTTCCAAAATCTCTTGTTTTCATCCCTACGTCACACGACCAATCTCTTTAGAGCAAACTGTACCACACGACCGAGCTACAAAAAATCCGAGTTTTTATCCCTACGTCACATCACCAATCACTTTAGCGCAAACTGTGCCACATGACCGAGCTGCAAAAACCCTTGTACGACAAATGGCGGACTTTTTGTAGCCCTCTTTCTGACGCGTCTTAGACGTCAGTTTTGTTCTATAAAAGATCAAAATTTCTAAAGTACAAAGTTACATAGTGTTGTTCGAAACAACAAGCACACTACTGGAGACGGCAACGTCATGAAATATTTTTAATTACGTATTAAGTCTAGAATGTATAAATATATATTCCTTTTACGTCAGTCATGTCTGTCGCGATCCAGGTCGGAAGATTTCTTCTTGATTTCTTTTACGAAAACATTGGAGGAATGAAAACAAATACGTTGTTGGTAGCAGATGCTTGCTGCACGGACGCCTGTAGGGCTTCGGGAGGTAAAAGAAACCATTGTACCCTGTTACGTGTTGAGTCGTAGTCGTAGTATATCACACCAGACGCACGCAAGTAGGGTTCTTTTTTTAAATAAACTTCATTCAGCTGCAACCCGTCACACGTGGCTTAAGGTTGTAGACAATACTGGAGTAACAGTTCCAACAATACTTTATTTCAGCGATGCGATCTTCACACAATGCATTTCCAAATGCACCAACACTGATACAATGTCTCTTCTGCAAATGTCAACACTGGCGACACAATGCGTTTCTTATAACGTACACCACCGTTAGGCTGCGTCTCTCACAATGTACACCCTATACGGGCCACGTACCTACGATAAACTGTGCGTCCCTACAACTGACAATGCATGACAATGTACACACGTGCTTCCTAGCACCATCTTTTATAGTAAAACAACTTTCCAGAAAAATCTAATGAATTCACACAACGCAACCAATCAGAACGGAACACGTAACTGAAACTCAAAAATATTAATAAAAAAAGAACTTTCTAGAATAACTACAATAGTCTTTTTAAAAAAAAATCGACTGCTAATTTCAGCCCCAAATCCTAGTGTGTAATGACGTCACACAAAAGTATGGCAGACCGTTCACGACCTTTATTAATACACTGACTGGCTGCTAAATTCACACGCACAAAAAAATAAATATGACTAAGAATAGAGCGTCTCTACTAAAATGTTGCTTACATTTTGACGTCACATGTACGAGGTCACTAGACAGCGCGACCTTGCTCGAACGTTCTGGTTTATTCTCAGCGAATCTACGCAAAACAAAAACCTACCGCTCTTCTCCGTGCGACTTTGCTAGAAGCTTCCGGACTAAACTTAGCGTATCATAACAAAGCCAATTCCGCTATCTGCGCGAACGATAGAAAATCTTACTGAAAAGGTACGTGGTACGTAACCATGATAGCTCAAATAAATATCGGATCGTTTCCTACGATTAACACATGCATGCTCTCACAGAACAACACAACCACAATCGTAACATGGTTCCTTTGACCTCCCTCAGGCCGTGCAGCAAACCCCTGCTGCCAATAACTTATATTGTTAACCCCCTTCTGCATGCAGACACCGTTGCTGTAAATAGT
The DNA here is from genome assembly GCA_036245525.1 of Semisulcospira habei. Lineage (NCBI taxonomy): Eukaryota > Metazoa > Mollusca > Gastropoda > Semisulcospiridae > Semisulcospira > Semisulcospira habei. Next base: position 281,856,429 of record BTPG01000001.1, read on the forward strand.
ACCGCTGTTTGCTTGCAGAAGGTGGTTAATTCCAACTCTAGCTGTGGGAGATGGAACGACGGTGCGAACTCAAGGACAGTGCTTGATGATCGTGGCGACGAAAGCGATGTCAGGCGAATCAGTCACTATGATTAGACTACCAATTTAACCCATTCAGCCCTGACGCATTACAGCCTGTCGGCGCCAAGCTAATCTGGCACTGCCCTTGAATTATCCTGGTCGATCCATCTCCTGCAACTGGTGCAGTCACTAGATGACGCCTCTAAAATTTGGGAAATGTGGCCGTCGGGCTGAATGAGTTAATTAAACTTTCATGGTCGATTAAACGCAACCAAATCAAGTGACCCGTTCTGCATACAAAGCTAAAAGAAGTTATAAGTCCTATTTAGGTTCCTCTAGCATAGTACGAGTTGATCGGGGGTAAACACGCCACGGTAGACGGACAAGCAAAACATATAGCCTGAGTGTAGAGCCTGCTGAAAAACTGACCCTGGCACTAAACGCCTCAACATCGATGGCAAATGGGAACATTCTAGCAACGCTTTTCCATTATCATGGTTAATCCATCTCCCACGTATTTTCCGCGCGGTTTGGCAGACTGAATGTGGGTTAATTTACTGTGGAGGTTCAAGGGATTACGAAGTTCAGCGACTTCGCGCCATCAACTTCTTACAACTGACGCAGACTTGTTACTCACAGAACAGACGTGCGTGCCTCTTACTTGCTCTGACGTTTTATTTCAAGCACCTGAAAATTCCAAGAACTTTAAAAATGGATATCTGCAAAAGGTCTTGCCAAGAGGCATGGATCCTCATGAGCCCCCGCGAATGCGGGGGCTCATGAGGATCTATGCCTCTTGTCGATTTGCACCGTTCGCGAAGGGCTGCAGATTCTACGCCAAAGAGAGTAATTTGAATGACGTAAACTCTTAACTCGCCTGAACTCGAAATAGGCTCTCGCGCGCGCACATTGCGACTCCAGACGAACGAAGTCCCTCAGCTATCCCGTGCCATCTGGAAGAGGCATGTATTCTCAAGAGCTCTTCCACACGTCATGGACTAGTATGAATTTTAGCCAGTTGCTGGGAAGAACACTGGTCTCAATCATCACCGACATTCTCAGAATAAGGAAGTGCGTTGGGATTTTGTCAAAGCGCCTCTGGTCGTTCCGTTCAGTCTGAAAGTGGCTGGAGATCCTCATGAGCTCCTGAAGCTTCAAGCATTAGTTTGAATATTAACCTCTGACTGGTTCCGACAACAATAACTCGACATCTCTGCTGCTTAGCAGTTAGAAGTGAACAATATTTCAGACTTTGATTTTCGACAGCGTTTGTGTTGTGAGAGGTAAGGGAAGTCGTGGGGAAGGCACGTTGCCAAAGGCATCACACCTTTGAGACAAAATCTCTTACTTAAATTCCACTATAAACTCCTACAACTGATGAGGGTAACTGATGCTGACATGAGCCACAAGCGGCTGAAAGGCTCGTCGGTCTCTGCTGCCAAAGAGGACAATGAGGGTCTATTCGTATTGCAGGTAAAAGAGGGTGCGAATTGGGATTGAGACAAGAACGTTTTCAACTGCACCTAAACACACCTGGCGAGTCAAACCGTATACGACTGAACCCCAGATCACTTATTTTCAACAGAGAAAATTAAAATGCAAACATGTGCAAGAGGCACTGATACTCATGAGCCCCCGCAACTGCGGGGGCCCATGAGGATCTGTGCCTCTTGCAGATGTCGAACGTTCGCAAAAAACATCAGAAACGTTCTTCGGGGACTCAAAACCCGCACTGCACTGCAGGCATGACTGGTTACCCCATGGCTCAGAGGTGTTGCTTCCGTTGAAAACCACTCACAGGAGAGCACTTTCGTAAAACGATTCTATGGATGAGGCAAGGTTTTAAATTAAAAATAAGACGTGCGTAAAAGGTTTCGATTACGTATTAACCAAACAGGATATAACGTTCAAAGGTATGACTATCGCCGACAGAGAAATGTTGTTTTTTTTCTGAGCTGAGGGTTAACCAAATAACCGGCACTTGGCCAGTGCAGGTTGCTGCTCGAAATACATAAAAGAACACGCTTACAAAAGTCGTATTTCTTTCTTCATTGGGTTGTTCTCTGCATTTTAAACGCCTTTTTGGTTTCGATTTTACAATAAGTAGTTTTAATGGCAAATGGATTGAGTCGTGATAAATCAAGTGGCACAGCTGAAGTGTGTCTGAATTGATCATGTGTTCTGGTCGTACTTCATATGCAATAGTTGTCCCATAACCCTCTCCTCAGTTGGAGACGTCCGTAATCACTCTTGTGGCTTGGACGATAGAACACCGAGCATAAATCAATCAATTAAAAAAAAAAAAAACCCAACGTATTTCAGCGCAAGAAAACATCGCATCGCACCTAAAACCTCTCTGTGAAATAGATCACACTGAATGCTCTTCCCCGATATGTTATATACAGGTCTCTCGGGTGTCGTCGGCGAACCAGCGGTAAGCAGCCGAAAGCTTATAAACCAAAACTTAGAGGAAAGAACCTGGGACCTTGTCGTCCAGAAAGACATAGATACTCAAGGAACGCTGCAACAGATTCTCAGGAGGCCCCTGCACCTACTTAAAGAATTCATGCCTATTTGCAAACGGTCCGGACTGTATGACCGAAAGTAAAAGCCTTTAGTGCTATTTTTTCTGCAAAACCGGATGATAAATTCAAAATTTTTCGCGACAGACGAGAGGAATAGAGTCTAATGCACATCTTGCAAGAGGCACAGATTATCATGCGCCCCTGCGGATGCAGGGACGCATCGGAATCTATGCCTCTTGTCAAATTAACTGACTGACTGATGCCTTAGTAACATCTATCCAAAAGAACCCATACTACAGTCATCGCTGCTCTGGAACCATTAGCAAGATGCACACATTCTCATACAAAGAGCCATAGAATATCATGCGTCCGTACTGCAGGGGCGCATGAAAATATATGCCCCTTGCAAATTGACCAGTGCGATATGATGGAAAGCCACCCTCCATGCAAGCAGCGTAATAAAGCAATCACTTCCTACTTGTGTAGAGCGCTGAGAGATGAACGGGCTTGATTTGTAGCAGTCTCCTGCGGCTGTTTGTTGACATGTTTACTATACAGTCTACATCAAACGAGCGGGGAGAAGGAAGAGTGGGCAAGCGGGGTAGAGAGAGAGAGAGAGAGAGAGAGAGAGAGAGAGAGAGAGAGAGAGAGAGAGAGAGAGAGAGAGAGAGAGAGAGAGAGAGAGAGAGAGAGAGAGAATTTTCCAGATTGATTGATTGATTGATTGTACATTGCTTAACGTCCCGACAGCAACAAGGCTTTCTCAGGACGTGCCTGCACTGCTTGTGAAAAAAAACTAAACAGAAATTTGAATGTATGTCGCCAGCCGGTCAAATACATTAAATAAACCTACAACATGGGGCATAAATAAAGCTAAGACCATTTAGCAACACACATCCAATATCAAGAGCTACAGGCAGTGCAGACAGTAGGGAGAGTTTTAAAAAGGCAAATACAGGTGAATGGACAAAGGGTAGACAGAAACACATGCCCCAGAATAGAGAGAAAAACCCACCCTGTGGGGCTGACCAGGGTGACCCTGGGAACTAAAAAATACCTAACCCCACCCAAGTCCCCCAGGGCAGACCCGGGTGGGGGAGAATTTTCCAGAGATAAATGATATTGGTACAAAGGCCTTCTTATAATTATGTCTTTGCTACATCTACTAAGAGAGAAAAATAGAAAAACGTTAGACGTTTAGGGCTTAACGTCTTTTGTCCACCACGAAGGTGATTTCAAAGATGGGGCACCGAATAGGGTTTGAACAAATGTTGACCATACCTGGATTCGAACCCGGAACCTTCCGAACGGGAGTCAAACGTTCTACCACCAGAGAGAGAGAGAGAGAGAGAGAGAGAGAGAGAGAGAGAGAGAGAGAGAGAGAGAGAGAGAGAGAGAGAGAGAGAGAGAGAGAGAGAGAGAGAGAGAGAGAGAGAGAGAGAGAGAGAGAGATTCCTACTCGTCACGACTGCCAACAAGAACAGAGTATACATACAGAATTAGGTTAGTGTGAAATGTCAAATGTCATGAAATACGTCATAAGATACAAAAATGTCTTCCTTCCCCTGCACAATATTTATGCACTAAACAATTTCCACCATATGTTTCAGTTCTTGTCAATTATTCATTCTAATAAATACCTGTTTTCGTATGCAAAAGAAGTTGACAGTTTGTTGCTGAAAAACAGCGTCCATGAACTAGGCCGTAAGGGTTAAAAATCTCATACTGGTTGTCTGCGTAGCGAACCAAGGGAGACAACCAGAGTGACAGGGACCACCACGCAAATCAGACAGGACTCCACCACACATTCTCTCTCTCTCTCACACTCACTCACTCACTCACTCACTCACTCACACACTCACACACACACACACACACACACACACACACACACACACACACACACACACACACACACACACACACACACAAAGCAACGCGCTTCGTAGCTCGAGTTATCTACCGAGATAGATGGAAACTTTAAAGGGGATTAGCCGCCTTGCACAGTTATCGGAGCTATTAAATATTAACGAGATGGCTACTGAGCTTGGCAGCGCTCGATCGAACCGAAGGCTGATTGCTAAACCCCCTGGGCTCCGTTGCTTGACTGAACTTAGTCCTGTGCCAGCCACTAAGCAAAGTGTTCCGCTGTAGCGGAGAACCTTGCTTAGTGGCTGGCGCAGGACTAAGTTCAGTCAAGCTACTGGCATGGCCCCCGTCCCTCAATTCCTTCTTTTAAGGGTCAGATTCGCACGAACATAAATGTGGGCCGATACCTGGGCAACAGGAGCTCATGACAGTGCACGCCTTCGTGCAGATGGAGAGGATTTTACTCAGCGACTGATCACTCGTTTAGATCCGATTTCTTTTCCAAGATTGAAGGAAATAAATTAGTCATGGACCTAGTCGCTAAAAACCAGCAAGAGGCTTAGATTCTCATGAGTCCCTGCGGTTGCATATATGCCTCATGCAGAACAAAAATGATCAGTCTGAGGAACTGTGGTTGCAGCATTGCATGCTGGGTCGAATCAGTGAAGCGGAAAAACTACAAGCTCAATAATTCAGAGGAACCAAACAATAGGTTAACCGACGCCTGAGAGAGAGAGAGAGAGAGAGAGAGAGAGAGAGAGAGAGAGAGAGAGAGAGAGAGAGAGAGAGAGAGAGAGAGAGAGAGAGAGAGAGAGAGAGAGGCAGGCAGACAGACAGACAGACAGACAGACAGACAGACAGACGGACGGACGGACAGACATACAGAATCTTTATTCTGAAACAGTTTTGCGGTCAGTGTTTTTTAATGTAATATTGAGAAATCTGCATTCCAATTTTTTTTTTTTTTTTTTAAATTTTCTTTGGCAAAAAAGAAGAAGCAGGTTTCCGCAGATAGGCTTTACTGAGTACATACAGCAATCGCGTATAAACCCCTACTCCCTTTAACCATTTACGTATCAGTTGCGGGTTTTGTCGCCATGATTCGTGTAGGAGTCATCGCGACAAAAACTGCTACTGACACGCAAAGGGTGAAACAATCAAAATTTTCATTTTTATCTGCCACTCCACACATTGCTTAGCTTTCAAAAAGCATCCAACCCCCACCTGCCAGACACACAGGTCTACATAAGCTCTCTTTCTTATCCGCTCTACATCTGTGTTCTTTAAACGGTAAGAAGTGCCTGGAAATAAGCTAATGAACGAACGGTTTGATGGAAGAGGAGAATGCGTGATGGTTGGCCATTGAGAGGGAGCTGAAAGAAAAGAATGTGGTTTACTCTCATCGATCTAATGGAGAAATATGTCCAGCCCCCGAAAGGCGGGCAAAAGACAGCAAGTCCATTTTTGTGAAAAGCGAGATTTACATTGTAAATACAATGAAAACCTCGCTTTTCACAAAGATGGACTTGCTATCTTTTGCATTAACAGCGCAGGCAAGGATACATTTCGCTCTTTGAACAGATTTACAAAGCAGGGGCAGTGCCTGACCATCCGCCCTCTAATAATGCAAACTAGGCATCACTTACGGGAAACAAAAAAAAAAAAAAAAAAACAAAAAAACCGCTTGGTTGACACCTCCAATCACGACAAGGTAAGTAGCAAATTGTGTATTTGTTTGGCATTTCTCAGCTCAGTCGGTAGGGAATTTCAAATTAAAGGAGCAGTACATCTGAAAGTGCGTTCACCGGCAGATTTGAGATGGTACTTTGGAACTTTGAGAAGTTTCTCTCCCAATGAACGCAGTGAGCGAGAGGGCTGGTAAGTGATCAGACTGGAGGAAAGGTATGACGGAAGGCTGCCATCAAGTGGCGGTATGCAAGGGTCGCAATCTTAAACTGTATGCGGGATTGGTACGTGGTCTCGTTTTCAGCCTGCGCTTCACAAGCCTTGCGGCATTATTTTGAACTCGCTGAAAGCGGCTAATCTGCTCAGATGGAAGACCAAAAAGCAGAGAATTGCAGTAGTCAAGACGGCTCCTGACTAAAGCATTCACTAACTTTGCAGTGGCAGATTCAGAAAAACTGTGTCGGACAGATGCGATGCGTCTCAGAGAGTATGAAGCACCACGACAGATTTCACCGACGTGATCCTGCATACTCAAAGCCTTATCGAGCTTGACTCAAAGATATTTGACCGAAGACTGAAATGGAATAATTATCAGCGTCATCTGTGCAACCCTTTCCCTGCCAATATACGTTGATTGTGTTTCTGAAATCTATATTTATTTTATTGAACGACAAAAATCTAAAACCGTCCAAAGAACGTGGACAGAAAGTGGTCTCAGCAAGAGGCATAGATCCTCATGAGCCCCCGCGGTCGCGGGGGCTCATGAGGATCTATACCTCTTGCAGCAGTGTGTTGTCCATTTTTATAGGCACTGAAGGGGTTAAGGCTGCACTTGAAAGAGGAAACATGCACACAGACTTCCGGAGCCGAACGCATGTGATGGCTAGAACGCAAAAGACTGAAAATTCCACCCGGTCTATTCCTAGAAACTGCTTACGTCTGTCGCGGGATCTAATGACGCTGCTGCCGCATCATTATGCCATCTCTGACCAATTGCTACGTCTGTGAGGGACAGAGCTATCGTTCAAGCAAGAGGCATCGATATTCATGAGCCCCTGCAGCATTGCTGCATGGGCTCGTGAAAATCTATGCCTCTTACAGACTCAAGGTTCTGACTTAGGGACTGCAAGTGACAACCTTTGTCTTCTCAAGTTTGAAAATCATAATAATGTAAATATAAATATAACTCATCGAAAACGATCTTTTGTCAGCAAAAGGCTGAGATTCTCATGAGCCCCTGCAGCCTGCATGAGCTCATGAGAATCTGTGCCTCTTGGAATCCAAAGAACAGTGACCGATCTTAGACTGACTTGGGTGGTGGCCTATTCGTCAGCTAAAACATACAAATGGGGCCATAATCTATGCAAACAAGAGACCTATATTCTCACGAGCTACAGCATCTGCAGGGGCTTATGAGAATCTGTGCCTCTTGCAGATGGGCGAGGTTGTCTGGTCGACTAAGCTAGCATAAGAAAGACATCACACTTCAGTTGGGTGTATGCGACTCCCTACCCAGTTTCACGCGTCCCGACTATGGATTCATGGGGGCGGGTGTAGCAGGAACGAAGGGACCTAGCGGCAATCTTGACATATCTTTCCCCAGTATCAAAACGCCTTCGGGCCCACGACGGCCGCAGTGGGCCCGCGCACAGCTGTGCGCGGGCCCACTGCGGCCGTCGTGGGCCCGAAAACCTTTGATTACTGGGTTTCGTCCTTCAATCACAATTTCTTTTCAATCCGATCTTTCTTCGTTCAGTGATAGACGAATACGTTATCTTCGAGAGCTATTATTTTCCCCTCCTAATTCTCTAATGGAAATTTCCCGATTTCTGACAATTAATTAACATATGCTAATTATGTTCTCATTCGAAGTCAACAAGCCATTCAGCTTTATCTTTCTCTGAATCTGAGGAGCAAAGATAATTACGTAAGTGAAGTAAAATCGGCCGTGCCAGCAGAAGCCACATTCGCAGGACTTCATAAAAACTTTTAACATTTAGGGTTAAACGACTTTTGTCACCAAGAATTTGATATCAAAGAGAACTGAAAAAGAAAAGAAAAAAAATCACTGCACCCACGTTCGACCATGCAACCTTTCAAATCCAATTCACTACCAATGATTAAACATGCAATATGCAATTAGCTTACTCAATCTGTCTTGGAACTTGTCAAGCAAACTGCCGGAAAATGAAACTGCAAGAAAGACACACCAAAAAATCCCAAAAAAAAACAAACAAAAACAAACAAACAAACAAAAACAAACAAACAAACAAACAAACAAACAACCCCCCCCCCCCCCCCCGAAAAAAAAAAAAAAAAAAAAAAAAAAGAAAAACACGTGACATGCATAATACTCTGCTTTCTCCAAAATCTTCCCACCTACGTTTACCTATATCTAAACCTATCTTATCATTCCTACCGTCAGGTTCCTCCATCGGTGCACAATGTGGCCCGCACGTGCCACTCGCTTGTCTGGAGTTCAGATCTAGGTTACGCAAACAGCCTAATAGCGGCGGGAAGGTCAGGCTTGGAGCCCAACATGCAGCGAAAAACAACATCCCACTCATATAAAAGCTACCCATCTGCCACACAGGCCCTAAGACACACTGGTTGTCCCCCATCGATTTGCTACCGCTGACAAG